>JAABKK020059882.1:0-33622 GCA_011634745.2 Catotricha subobsoleta
AAGATTGAAGTACCGTTAGACGCAGAATTTATTCGACATCAAAATATATAGGTTTTGGGATTGGTCTTTTTTGGACCGTCAGGTCGAAAAATCAAAAAAACAATTTTTTTGAACATTTTCGAAAACTGTTTTTTCGAAATTTCGAACTGAAAACTAAAATTGATCAAAACTAAAACCCATATATTTTGTCACAATTCCGATTCTGCGTCCAACGGTACCTCAATTATCAAAATCCGTCCAGCCAATCCTGAGAAAAAGCCAAAAGAAAGTGAAAAAAAAAAAAAAAAATCACTAAACCTATACTTCATTTTTTTCAAAAATGAAGTAAAAAAAATCAAATCTAGTATGCACTTTCATGTTTCACATGTAGTGCATAAAAAAATCACGATTCCAAAGCATCTATTTTTTTTCAAAAATGAAGCAAAATGGATTAGAAAAATGATTTAAATGCGCGTTTCGATTAATTTTTAAACAGAAAATATTAGTTTATAGTTTCATCGGGATGTAGTGTTATATTTTATACGTACAAGTATAATAATCTAATAGTCCTTACTGATTAAATTGGCTATCCGTAAAATGACCGTTGGTCATTTTAAGTACGGAATTCTACTTATAGAAATTCAATGGTTTTTAGGAATTATATATTATATATAACTGTAAATAACCAAAGTATATACATACAAAGATTTTTTTCTTTTTTTTTTAAATAAAAATAAAAATGAAAGTTAATTATTAGATAAAAATAAATATATTAAGAAATGATTTCCGACATTAACAGTAAAATAGGTACATTAAACAATAATGAATAGAATCTAATTGATTTATTTGCTATCAGTTTTAATTTCCTTTAGTCATAAAATCGCTGCATAAATTTAAAAAAAGAAATAACTAATATAAGTCTATTTTATGAGCTCGACAATATGGTTTTTTTTTGGCAAGTATTTGAACTTATAAATCAGTTAATACCCGCATTTAATTGATGGATTTTCGGAACAAAATTTGGATATTTAAGTAGAAAACATCAAAACATCAAAACATCAAACAAAATAGCATAAATATTAAATTTATATGTAGGCGATGCTATGCAACTCTAGAATTAACACTTCTTTTGCTTGCGCCAGAATCAGCATAATAATGTACAAGTCGTGTTTATATTAAATATTATAAAATAACACATAAAAAATTAAAGCCAATAGATATTACATATAATAACATTTACTGCATCATAAAAATTTATAAAAAGAACACCAGATCATATTTAATATAAATGACGCTCTTATCTCTTCGAACTTCTATTAATATTAGTTTTTCTTTTTTGTTTCAATTAAAACAAAAAATAAATCATGTTCTGTTTTTCCAAAAATAAAATATGTGACTTATGTTATAATGTCATGAGTGCATAAACCGTTTCAATAAATGGGCATATGGCTATTAATTCAAAGTTCAAAAACTTTAATATATTTAGTTTTGGATGTAAAGAAATCTGATTATGTTTTTTGATTCTACTGGTAATTTCTGAACAAAGCAATTGAAACAAACTGGGTGCTTAATAAATTTATTGTACATATATTTTGATTATATGTATTCGAAATCTGAATTTATATTAATCTACATATTTTTTGCTCGCTGTATTTGAATTGGCAAATTTAAAAAACCTAATAATGCTGGATTCCAATCAAATTTATCAAATAAATCACTTATTTTGAAATTATTCAAAGAAAAGTGAGAAAGAAATGAAAAAAGGAAGAAAAAACGGATATTTACATTCCCCAACAAATTCCATCTGTGTTGCGTTCAAGAATATGCGAAACGATTTCCTTTGTACTTTTTACGAAAACATAGGATGAGTATAAAACTTATATCAAGGTCAAAGATGCCATTCAACTAGAGTTAACTCTTTATAACTACAAACAAGACTTTAAAAGAAATCGTAAAATATATAAAAAAAAAAAACATTTGTAAGAGGTACTCTTTTAAAAATATCTGATAAGTATAAGATGGTTACTGAGGTAACTGATATAGCCACCTACGTAATATTTAAAAGCATAGTCGTCAGTCATATAACATTAGCTAAATAGAATGGAAATTTCTGTGCCACGTTGACAGTATGCCGGTATTCTTGTTAGAAATTTTTCAAAGCGCTGCTATTTAAATTGGAAACAATATTAAAAGAAAAAAAAAACGGGGAAAAAATTTAACATGTTGTTGTGAAGCGAAACGCTTACGATAATTGAAGTTATTAATTACAGCTTCGTATGCAGAATTGGAAACGAAACCTAATATTTCATTATGTTGTAAATTATTATCTAAGGTAAGTAAATTAATATAATTTGCAACTTGTTTTGAGTTATTTTTATTTGTTTTGTTTGCAAAATATTTATATTTAATTTTTTTTTTCTTTTTTAAATATACTCACAACACTTTTTTCTGCTTTTATAAAATCAAACAGCATTTTTATTTGTTTGGTATTTAATCAGTATCGTTAATCATCGCAAAGAAAATCGTTTAATAATTTATAATTATGTATTTTAAGAGTGGGTCGCATGCCATTTATTAGGCACGACGAATTTATTCTTCTTCAAATTATTGCGAGCGAATAAAATGAAACAATAAAAAAAATTTCAACTTTTAATCTTTTTTTTCTTTTTTTGTTAATGCTTTGTAGGCTGTAATTGATTTGAAATAAAAGAAACTTTTCTTCTAATAATTTCTTAAAATATAAATTTCAACACGAGTAATTCGAAAGATAAAGCTATTTGTTATTTAAATGCGTATTTTTGAATATGAATCGAATGAGCTATATTAAAATTAAATGTTTACTAAATATTTCTAGGTATCGACTGTTTTTACATTTTACAATATTAATTAATTATAAATAATCTACAACATAATTTAGAAATAGCCACCACGTCTTTTTGATTGAATTATATGTGGGCCCAATCAATAAGAGACTATCTTAAGCACTATGTGGGCTCATCTATCTATCTGCCAAAATAGTAATATTAATTTTCTTTGTA
Organism: Catotricha subobsoleta; assembly: GCA_011634745.2. NCBI lineage: Eukaryota > Metazoa > Arthropoda > Insecta > Diptera > Cecidomyiidae > Catotricha > Catotricha subobsoleta. The sequence continues at coordinate 3,018 of JAABKK020059882.1, forward strand.
AAATTTTCATTCATTATCATATCGAAATTTCATTTCAATTGAATATAAAAAGATAACATTTTAATGTATAGTGAATTAAAAATATCGCATATTGTTATAAAATTTGCTCATTGATTTGAATTCAAAAATATAATATGTATGCGAATGCGAATAATCTATTAATTATTACAAACAGATTATAAATTTTTATTGAATTATGTATAATATAATTGTACACAAAGATCGACTAACTATCTACTAGGGCGTTTCAAAACTACATATATGAAAAAATGCTAAACAAATTCAAACGCTTTTTTGTACTTATACAAAAATACATATGAGCAAATTTTGAGGTTGATCGCACATTTTGTAGGTACTCAGATTGATATTATGAAATAATTGAGAGATATGAATAGTACACTTAACTTTTTAATGGTATTTTATGAAACCAAACGTGCCGTGTGACTAGAAGTTTCGTAAGGGGTTTACGAGATTACGTAACCAATTTAATATAGTTTATAACTGTAAGAATAATAATTTTATAATAATATGTATACGGCAGTTATATCTATTTCAGTGGAAGTTCGCGCAATTTTTGTTAACATTTTTCGATCTGCTATGACATAAAAGCGTAGCACTTCAATAAAATGATGAAATTTTCTTAAATTGTTGACTAAATAAATTCATAAACCACTTGGACTAGACTACAAAATATTGTTCAATTATCCTCAAAAGCTGCACATATTTATTTCTATATATAAATACAAGTGAGTAACGAACATTTGAATTTCATATAGTTACTTTATAAATTTAAACCACCCTACTACCTAATTTATAATTAGTTTAATATTAATTGCACATAATATATTTTCGAATTTCTATATTATTTTGTTCGATATTTTCATTTATTTATTTATATATATTATTTTTTCGATACAATGCCGTCCTAATGGACGCTAGAAAGTTTGTTTTAAGCATATTATTGCAATGTGATTGTGAATATAAGCCATTTATATAATCAATAATTATTATATTATACTTCAAAATGTAGAAATCCTTTAAGGAATAAAATATCGTATAATTTATATACACTTTATATTATATATAAAAATGGTCATATCTATACGTATAAAAAGTAAAAGTATATAAATATCTATTCTGTTTTATGGAATTTTGAATGCCATTTTATAATTTCATCATATTTTTTGTACATATTTTCTTTTCTTACTAAAAGGCAAACGAGTTTTATATAAATTATGAATGAAAATATGAAACCCTTAAACATAAAGCATCTTAGTATTAGGATGTGCTTCTATGCAACCATAGGGGCCATTAATTTTTTGTTTTTTTATATGGAGACGATATTTTTTTTTTTTTTATTTCTTTTAGCCAGAAAAAAAAGGAAATGAAATGGTTAATCGGACATACTGAATATATTAAAAATTATGCTGCAGAGTAGGTATTTAATTTTTGTTTTACCTTTTATTGATGAAATAACATATTTTATAAAATAAACCACTTGAGTTTTATCTATTTTTGTTGATAGGGTACTCTAAATTTTATCGTATGTTAAGGTAATATTATAAATTCTATGGTATATAGTATTTATTAAATAAATATAATTTTACTTGTTGATTGTTTTAGTTCGCTAGAGATATCTATAAATGTATGGAATGTTTCATTTATGATCGATTTTCAGGAATATTGCTATAAAGATTATGGAGAAAATAGAGTTGAAACCAAAATATTAATCAAATTATTACAATGCGATTCTATAATATTATTGGAATTTCAATATGTTTAATTGAAAATGCTGATAATTTGTTTTGCCTTTTAAGAGTGAAATTTATAAATTGAACTTATTGCTTGCCATTTAATTAATGCTGAATAAACCAAAATCTATAAAACAAATATATAAATCAATTGCCTAATATTAATCTTAAGTAAGACGGGAAACTCATGATACAAACACTTTTTTTTTGTTTTGTTTATATATCATTTATTTTCATTTTTTAACGGCGAGCTTCTAGAAATATTGTAACTTATGTTCTGTCCGATATTTTCGAATGGTTTTTTGCTATATTTAATATTAATATTTTCTAATATTATGATTAATGACACAACCATGAAAAAAAAATTACTGAATAGTTCGCAGAATTGTTTGTTTTTAAGAGAGGTAGCTATAATGTAATAATTAAAAATTACTCAATAATATGGATGTCGATTAAATACAACCAGGATAATAAAAAAAATATGAAATCATAATTTAAAAAAAATATATGTATAGAATAGAAAGCATTAATGTAATCTATATTTGACAATAATGGAGGTAATATAACTAAAATATTACCTCCATCGTGACAATCAATATTTATAATATACACGAGATATTTGATACAAAAACATGAAATTCGTATTTTGAACAAATCGAATAAATCCATCATTATGAATTTGTAACAAATACAAACAAACAAATAAATATTAATTTTTAATTTTAAACAATATTACAAGTAGAATCAAATAACAAATCAATTTTCAATATTTCCATGGTACTCATGAGTTGACAAATAGCAAATATGTAATATTCACTTACTAAGAACAATTGATGTTTAATTTACTCTTGCATTCAATTTATATTGTTGATTTAGTTTTCTTTGTTGTATTCATTTGGATATGAGTGTGACGATCACCTCGTGAAGCATTTGTTTTTACTTCATTTTTTTTTTTAAATATATAAATTAAAAATTAAAAATAATTTGTTCAATATTTCAGACGAATTTTTATATAATTTTTGGCTTTTTAAAATAAATTATAAAATAAAAGAAAAAAACAGACTAAAAGGTTTCGTTCTTAAAAGTCATCAGGTTACTATGCAAAATTTTACTAACGGAAATATTTTTAATAATTTTTATGATTTAAAACATAATTACAGCAAACATCAATATTTTTTCTGGAATAAAATCCAGGAATTAGTATGTTTTAAATGAATTAACTTGACATATATTATGAATTTCATTAAAAACTATTGAGCCCTTTATTCTATATTTATTAGTAAAGTATTTCAACAACCACATTTTTCTATTCAATTTTATTAAAAATGTAATGTATAAATTTATCAAACGAAATTCATAATAATTTTTATGGAAATAATTGTGATATTGGATTTTCTATAATTACATTTTTAAAATGATATTCATTACATTAAAATATGTTACTACTTCTATAAAATATGTACAGACAATGGAGAATATTTAGTTTAGTGTATTATGTCAGGAAAACATATATAAAATTACAATATATTTAATTTTCATAATACATATATATACTCATACGATATTAATACCGAACACAAGCAAGCATAATTTGAAATGCAGATAATTTAATGTGCTAAATTTGCAAAATTAAATATTTGTGATTCTATTTTTTTTTATACTTTTTAATCCAATATTTAAAAAAATAGTCTGTGTTTGTGTAGTGGTTTGTATGGCTTTATCATAAATGTATTCTTATTCTCGATCTATTCGATAAATACTACTTGTCTTACTTGTAAAGACACTAGAAATACCAGTAAAATATCTGACCAACTTTTTTAGTTATTCTATTTAAATTTAAAGACATGTTCGTTCGGCTGTCACCATCAACAATGATTAATACTATTTTTAAACTATTTTTTCACAATACAATATTACAAAACGCGCATATATAAGTACTAACTGAGTGGTAAATGATATACTGTGAATAGACAAATTTAAGTTGATAATATACTTTATTTATAATATAATCAGAGACTTCTGTATTATTCTATATTAAATCATTGCACATATTCTATTAAAACATTCTACTTATTATTATTATTATTCTTTTTTTTATTTTTATTTTGGTTGAAACGCTTTATCTTCACTTTATTTCACATATGATAATTCAATTTAGGTAATAAATATAGTAAACAAACATAATTTCCCTGAAAGAGAGTAACTCTTATCACAACGAACATTTATTATCATTCAGCCTTTTCCTGTTTGGTGGGTATGATTGTATTATTTTTAAAAAAGAATTGTCATAAATTGAATGACTAATTACAAATTCAAAATTTACTTTTAATGTTTACTTATTACTTAAAGATTTTTTTTTAAACAGAACATAATATAATTATATAAATAAATCATAATGTTACTCTGACTAAAGTGGTTTAAATGAAATCCATTCAGTTTACAATAACTACTAATTAAACACCTTTTATAATACTAAAACCATTTATTTTAATAGATATACACTAAAAGCTCATTCAATAAGACTGATTATTAAACTGAAAACAATAACATTTACACAGGGAAATGTGTGAGATCAATTTTGTTTTTTTTTTGTTCATTGTTTTATTCATACATTATTATTGAACTTATAAACGACTAACAACTTATACACACAACTCGACTGAACGGAACACGTTTATTCAATCTTTTGATAATGACGCGCACATATACTGCTTGGTTTCGCATTCAAATCGCAACTGAATGTTAGAAGAATTTTTTCTTTTTTTATGTGTAGATTGACTGTAGAGGTAGATAACCATGCTGCTGCTACACGGTAATAATATGAAAGATTGTTAGTAAACGTCAACCAAAATGGCAAACAATGTTTTTCTATAGAACGTATATGGTGGATAGTCGCGATCTACTGTACACATATGAGTGCGGAATTTCTGTTTTTGTTAGTTTATTTTCTTTCTTGTTTATTATATACGGTTATTCGCTCTCGAATGTAGGTGCGGAATATGGAAAATGAGACATTTTTTTAATATATTTTTTTCTTTTATTATTATTTTGTGTTGTTTCTTTTGTTTTTCTTTTCTTATCGCGAGAGAAAAGAGCACGCGCAAAGTAATTTAATATCGAATTATGTGGAAGTAAATATAACAGCTAGCGTTAGATTAAATATTATATTATATGCTGCAGGCTATGAGTTGTCTTAATGTTTACTACATTATATTTTTACAAAGAAGAGTTTAAAGAAGAAAAGGAGATAATGAAAAGTGCGCCAGCCAATTGTAAAATTTGCCGCTTTTATAATATATCGAGTATCATCGACACATAGAGAGACATTATGGTAAAACATATGAAGTAACATTAGATTCATCTTTTATCATTATTTTGAAAACATATACCTCATGTTAATGTGTTTTAAAATGTTACCTTAATTGTGTTCTGATGTTATAATTTTGTAACGCGCAGAAAATGGATAATTTGTATTTGACTTGAGGTTTTTTTATGTTGAAATTGTAATCTTACGAGTAGAAAATACCGGGAAATAGGTAAGTATGCTATTATAGATGCAGATGAGGAGTTGAATGTACATATTAATATAATACTATATAATATATACACAAATGAACGTTACGTCATCTTGAGATTTAATATTGATATGCTTGACGATATTAACATAATGATAAAACTTGAAAAATATAATAAAAATATTTCATTATAGATAAGTAATCACATGTCCCTTGAGGATATGAGAGTTTTTTTACGCACACAATTATATACTAAGTTAAATTATGGTATATTTAAGGTATGGTATATATTTTAACAAGCATACTATAGATATAGTATAATGGAGATTATATACTTTCTCTGGATATAAAATATTTTATGGCAAATATTATAATTGCAAAGTATAATCTAAATTTATCTATGGTATGCGCTTGTTCAAATATATCATAATTCAACTTAAAATATATACTTTTCGTAAGTTTATACTTTTTTTTTTTATTGTCATCAGGTATTGAAAATTGTGCAATGACCCAATACGATATGTCACTGCATTTTATTATAGAGTATAAGAAATGATGCTTTAGTAATATTGTTAAGTTGAATAGTTATATCGAGAAATATATTTGCCCGCAATTTATATTACGTGTATACATGTCGGAATAAATATCATTATAGTTTAATGAGTGCAAGCAAACATATACAAATACATTTGATCTTTATCAAATTCACATAATCGAAGAAATTTCGCTTTGTGAAAATTTCACTGTCATTGAAACCAATTTATAATAAATATTATTTTCTATTATAATTTGTTTGAATATTGAATAATAGTCAATAAAGTTTTATATCTATATTTATTGAAATTAACAATATTTATCTGATGGCAAATGAGTGAGTTAAGAATACGTGAATTATTTATTTATATTAACAGAGATCATATTACTAAATACGTATTAATTATCTTCAATATTGGCGTCTGAGTAGCTAATTCTGTTTTGTCGATAAGTAAAATATTTTGTTATTCTTTTTTCTTTGAATCTGAATACAGATTTCTTTGTACTCTGAAAAAAAATGTAACTAAGTTTATAAAAATTAAAAATATTTAAATATATATGTGTTATTATTATTATTATTTAATACACGCGAAAACAATATGTATTAATTTAAGCAACTTCATATTGCCTATCTGGGAGCGCATATCAGAAAGAAATTATTTAGGTACATGCAATTGTGCTGGTTAAGAACATTGATTTCATGATAGTTTTTTTTACCTATTTTAACAATTTTTTTGAAATATGAGAGGGATTTTGACCATCTGCCTATCACTACTTCTCACATTATTTCTGATTGTAAATTATATAATATCTTAAATAATTTCTAGTCGCAGGAAAATAAATCTTCCTTTCAGAATAAAGTGTAAATTTATTTACTAATTTAAGTAAATAATGACTAAAAAATAAGTGCCATAACGATTTAGAAACTTCGTATGCAAATAGTGAGGAACATAAAAAACAAAGAAAAAACAAACAACAATAAATTATCAGACGTGAGATGACTTTTGATGCCGAAAAAATTAGACATATTTAATATTAATATGTTTGTCATGTTTTTACGGAGATTTTAACATTTTCACAAAACTTAAAAAAATCCACTATAAATTCGAATATTTTTTTAAAAACCTTGTTTTTTTTTGTAGCATAGATTAAAATTTACATTTAATTTATAAAATTTTTGAACGTTTCAATAGTAATTTGTGCGATTATATTATGTGGTTAAAGAAAAGAAACAAATCAAAAAATGTATTAATTTCAATTATTATCAATTTAGTTATTTAATTGTATGTTTTGATGTTAATAATCATTGGAATATGCTCATCGAAATTTTTTTTCCATAAAGCAAACGTATTAGTTTTATACTATTAAATACTACTTATTTTGAAAAAAAAATATTAATAATAGACTGTACTAGCAATATTAGTAAACCAGATAACAATTTAATAGTTTTAAATAATTAGAAATGAAAATTAATAAAAACTTTATTTACAAAACTTTTATCATTTTTAATTCACGCCATTATCACAAATTTTATTGGAATGCTTTGTTCCAGATAAAACTGTATAACAATGATTATTTTAAAGACAAAGGTTGCAGAATTACACGATTAGAAATTTCATTGTAGGAAAACTTTATTCATATTCATACGATTTGACCACAGTAACCATTAAATATTTGCAATATAAAAATAAAATAAAAAAATGCAAACAATTAGAAATACGACATTAATTTTCTGAAAATTTGTATCGATTGCAATTATTCTTATAATAAATAAAACTACATATTTACAATTATTTACACACTTTAAATATTGACAGTTTCAAGACCAAATTATAAGGTTTTAATGTTATTTCAAATGAAATTTCAGATTTAATAAATATGCAAAATCCAATATCATGTCGTCATAATGTATTTTGCGTTTGTATTAAAATCTATGTAAAAACATGTTGATTTGATATTCGTGTCAGACCAAATAAATTTTTCGCAATGTTCTGTTTACAAAATAAATGCCAGTTACATTGTAAATTTTATTATATGAACTTAATGCAATAATTGTTCTGTCATCATTGAAATACATATATATAAAATAGTACTTTAGATTGTAAAATTTTCGTCTACATATAAAGTAAATATGACTAATTGTAATTTTTCTATTGTTCATCGAAATATAATATACGGGATTAATATTAATTCGGTTTGTGTGACCCTTCTAATAAAATTCTTTTCATTTCTTTTTTCAGAGTATATTTACATGACTAATCAAAATAGCATAGAGTGCATTTAAGGAAAAATGTTTGTAAACAAAAATAAAATAAAATAAAAGCTTACTAACTGTTCTATCGAAAATGTAATCTTACGAATAGAAATTACTGCGAAATAGGTATGCTATTATATATGCAGATGAGAAGTTGAATGTGCATATTAATATAATATGTACTTAAGTAGATCTTGAAATATTTCTCTCTATTAAATAATTTTATGAACAAAAATATTTCTGAGCTTTTTGTTTTTAATATGACTGTGTTTTTAAGAGCATTTTTTTATTTAATTTAGAATGGTTGCTGCTACTTAGAATTGCTTTAAATATTGAATAATGCTGGCACTCACAAGTCACCACTAACTAAATTTGCAGAAATAATTTCACACCAAAGCAAATAAATCAATGTTTCTCAAATATTACATAAATTTTATAAAACAAGAAGTATCATAACCAATGTTGAGGTATATTGACTACTGCTGAGTATTACAGAAGTACTACAATTATTAAAATTAACTCAAAAAAAGATAAATAGTAAAAATAAATCATGTACATTAAATACAATACAAATACACAATAATCAATTTAAATCTTTTCCAGAAATTATTTATAGCAACTTTGCACAGCATGACCAATGTTGACTTTAGTCAAAAAGGGAATTAAAAAAAAAATCTTAACAAAAAAATGAAGCACCTTAAAAAAAAGTGCATAAAATACGTGATGTAATTAAAATAAATGGCGCCATTATTCGCGCTTTTACCATATTCAATTTTTTTTTTCTTTATATTTTCTTTATCAGTAAATTTATGTATATTCATTTTATCATTTTAGTAACCAGCCCATGGATATTGTTTAATAATAAAATATAGAAGGTACTTTTTGCTAAGTAAATGTAACGATGGAACCAACATAAGTTTTTTTTTTATCGTTTAAAAAAAAAAAAATAAATAAAAAAATATAAAAATGCGTGTTGAATGATAAAAACTGGATTTAAGTACAAAATGTTTCTGGCGCGCCAGATGCATTACATTTAACGAAAAATGCCCTCATAATTATCATAAAATGGTTAACTACTCCTTACATAAAATGCTTACAATAAATAACATTGCAACTTTGTTTTGCCTTTTTGCTTGCTTTTATTTTATTTGATTTTATTTTATTTTATATATATATATATAAGTACGACTATATTTTGTTTTCTTTCTGTTCATAATTAATCATATTATGTGTTCGGGTAATATTTTTGGAACTATGTATGTATGATGTAGTAGCGCTTAATATAATTTATTAATAGCATCTCTATTGACGTATAAAGAAATATTTTGCGTTATAAATAATGCAAAAATAAAAGTGTGGGATCGCTAACGGTAAGGTCGGCAAAATAATGACTGACTGATTGGCTAATTAACTATGTCGCATACGTTACTGGCGACGGTATTACATATGAATTTTGTAGATATATAGTGAAATGAAAAGTTTTTTTTTTTTAATATTTGATTAGAGATAATAGATTCTAATAACCGAAATGGGTTAAAAATATGCGCTGCTCATTACAATTCTGCTTAGAAATAAAATTTAGTTTTCGAATGGCATTTAACCATAATAATTTTTAATTACTGTGAGCAATAGAAGGTTTTCCAGATACCACTAAAAAAAAAAAAAAAATAGTAATTTCATCAAAGATATAAAATGCATTACATTCATAATCTCATTGACATTGCAGTGCATATAATCTACATCAGGGACTAGAGCAAAATACGCCTAATAAAAAAAAAAAAAAAATAAACTTAGTAATAATATCAGCAATATATTATTATTTTAAAGCTTAAATGCTGATAGCCTTCAAGAAAAAGCAGAGCTATTAATTATATATATAATAAGTATGTAGATAGGTGAACACTTAAAATCTATTAATGCATAATTAAATTAATTGCAATTTTCCAAAACAAAAATAATCGCCACAAAGCACAGGCGTCATTGCTTACTTCCAATAGCTTAGCTAGGGGGGCTTTAAATGAATTTTATATTCTTTAAGAAATGGCCAAACTGAATCTGGACTGATCAGCAGCATTTCCTGTTCTCATTATATTATATTTTCATTTTTGAACTATTTTCTTTTTATTTTTTTATGTTATACTATTAGAAAAAAAATTATAAATCACAATTATAACTTAGATTTTAGATCTTCAAATTTCTACAATAACAAAATAATCAAATTTTATTAATTTCTTATTAATTTTATTTTACCTGCTAAAAAATTGGGTGAACCATGTAGTAAGATTTTTTTCATTTTTGAAATTAGAAATTAATTGAAAAAAATAATCAATTGGTTGAGTTAATAATATGCTTGATATATGTCTATAAAATACCCTGCCAATAAATCATAACTATCTCCGTTAGTGTTTTATTATTACCTTATTAATGTCGCCAATTTCTTGTCAGTCTACATTTACAAACGATGGCATATTTAATTTATCTAAATATTTATAACCGTATATCTATTTAATGGTGTGCATAAAAGTATGTAAATTAATATTTTATAATTTTCAATCTATTGATAGATAAACATTAATTATTATTAATTAATTGTACCTTCATATAAGAGTGTAAGTAAGTAAATTAATGTACAACATAAACAAACTCACAAATCACAAGTCACAAGTAAACAAAATAAATAAATAAATAAAAATGATATTAAAATAAGATAAATAATAATAAATTGGAAAATCTTACTTTTCATTTATTGTTGTACAATTCAAATTTGAACAGTTTGTATGATATGTTTGGATTGGTAAAGGTTTTTTTCTTCGAATAGCCATGTGTCGTTCTCTAGATGGAAATTTTGGCGTTTTCCGTACAATAATCGGATAAACTTGAAGTGTTTGTACGCCATCTGTTGTTATTGATGTGTTTGTTTGTGCTGCTGTTGTTGTTGTTGTTGTTGGTGGTGTTGTTGATGGTGATACAGTATGTGAATAACTACATTTATTGCATGTAGTTCGATAGCATCCGTTAACACATTTTATATCATTTAAAATATTTCTTTCAACATTTTCATCACAATTATTTATTAGACGCATTTTTTATTTTTCTTTGTTTGTTTGTTTGTTTAATATATATATATTTTTTTTTTGACTTATTGTCAAAGCTGTCTTGAAAATTTTAATTTAATATAAGTATTGAATTTATAAATTGAGACCACCTATATAACTCATATATGTATTATATTATGTCAATTTATCATCTTTTATAATTGCAATGTTGCTTATTCGATCGTATTATCGTATTACATATAGGTACTTAAATAAGTAAGTGTATATGAAAATTTGTTTGTATTTACATTGATTTTAATACCACTTAATACTATGTGTAGAGTTTTCATGTAATATAAAATAAATATACAGATAGACAAACTCAATAAGTAGTCAGTCAATTCATGATGAACGCTGTGATATACAGAATTTTTCTGTGTACACAACATCAAGTGTGCTTCAACAATATTATTTTTATTTTATTTTATTTCATATATATATGTATATTGTATATAGTTTTTTTTTTTTTTTGTAATATATTGACCTTGTGTTACTAATAAATAAATATTGAGAATGAATATAAATGTATAACAAGAATCTACATAAAATGTTAATTTCATTCTTACAATACAAAATTCTTCAACTGTCTGTCATTTAAGGTGTCAAGTATTTAATAATGCACTATATGATTGTCAACTGTGCAATATTCGTTAATCGGTTCATGGTTTTGAAATGTACACCGATGTCTGATGATGAGTATGCGAATTGTTTAGAGTTGTCTAACCTTTGTCTGAAAATGTGATTCATATTGTAATTTATTACATTGCGACACAAGATGTACGATATTCTGTATTTAGTGTATGATTTTAATTTTTCTTCTTTTTTTTTTCAAATAAATATTTTAAAAGTATTAATTTTCTGATACTCTTCTAAATAAATGAATTTCGATTTAATTTCAATGGTGCGGATATATTTTACATTTGACGGAAATTTTTAATTTTCCATAATAACATAAAAGTTTAATAGCTTATCTGGGGTTCGGCGTTAGTAATTTAAAGGTGAGGCCCATTTAAAAATTAGAGCTGTAAATTTGATACCTCACTGTACCTCACTCACCTCACTTTAAAAGTGTAGAATTTTGTTATAAGCTTTATATGGCTGAATCAACCCGCTTTAAAATATCTTTATGTCGATTACATGTTTTAAATAATACCGGTTAATTTATTACATCTTTTTTTATTATATTTAATGTTTGTAGCATATAGACACCCATTAAAAAAAAAAATATAAAAAATAAAAAATAAAATTTCTACCATTCACTGATAAAGTTTTACATTAAATGTAGAAATATACGGTATTTAAGTACCTAAATAATTAGAACTCTTCTCTATATAAATAAACATTGTAAGAATATTATTTTTATGAGAAAGGCTTGTTTAATATTAATGTGTATGTAATACTATGTATGTATGTATGTCTTTACAAGTCGTTGGATGATAAGAATGAAAAAAAAGGTTATTTTTAGGGCGGCATAAATGTTTCTATATATTTTTATAAATGTATCGAATTGACTCATATAATAGTATCTGTTCATATTTATATATTTTCACTTATTATTAGATATACCTCTACTTACTAACAATCAACATATGGATTTTGAGTCATTTATAAACATTTTTATATTATTCGTTATCAATATTTGATAATAATTTTTTAGTCAAGTGAATTACAAAATTGAATTGAAAATATATTCTTATTTTTTTTTTTTTTTTTTTCAGAATATTGTTCAATGATAAAAATATTTTTAGATATTCGAAATTTCGGTAATATAAAGGGGGATATGAATGTTTTATCTCCGATCTTTCAACTTAATACACATTTCTATATTAAATAAATTGATAATATAATATACGAAGTACACACAAATATATAAATTGGAAAATTTTCTAAAATATACTTGATTTTACAGATGAAAGCAATATCAATATGTTAAATAATCATATTAAATTACTAATCATAGCTTCCTTCACTTACAAAGAATTAATATTAATTCGTTCCATATTTTCAATTATTTCTTTTCTTTATTTTTTTTAGGGACGCCTAACTCTACTTTCCAAAAATGTCCTACATACAAATATATATATTATATTGGGCATGAAACTCTCTTCCATATTATAAATTTATAACACGCAATTGTTCAATATAGACTAATTGTTAATCGGATTGGTTTTATATTTTCAAGGATTAATAAATTAAATAGCCTTTAAAAAAAATATTCAATAAAATATGAATAATAATATATTGTGCATAACATCAATTAAATTGTACGCGAGTTAAAAGTGTATGGTTTTTATGTGTTGTTAAGCTATAGCTTTGCTAAAATTTATAATTTAATTTCTATAGCGAACGACGGATGAAAGGTATAGTAATTATCCAATTTTTTTTATAAATTAAAAAAAAATCAGGAAGAGAGGACTTGCCAAAGGAATAAGTGATTTATGTTTGTCCTGCACTTATCATGTGATCTTAACCAAAAAGAGAGGATTATTAAGCGTCTTTGAGTAAAGATTCAGAATTACTTTTGAGTAAGTTTAGGGTAAGTTATGTATCAAAGAACAAATACCTTTGATTTAAAATTTACTCAAAACTTACCCAAACTTAGTCCATAGTAATTTATTATAAATTCAAATTCCATTAGTGCAATCAAAGTTATTTTACTAGCGCCACACGATCAATTGATAATTAATTTCAGATAAAGCAATCCAAAAAATTTATAATAAATTATGTTAAATGTTCAATTTGCTTTGACAACAATTCTAACATGTCGCTATTGGCTCAATTTGTATTAACCGCTATCACAAAATAATGGTTTCAATTCAAAATTTACATATTATGATAATGACGACAACTACAATTTAAATTTAATTATTCACTATTATTATTAAGTTCGCTTACGGAACAGATACGTAATCAAGAATATTTTTTAAATTAAAATGGATGGCTATAGTTTCAACAAATCAAACATTTACAATGAATTTTTAAATAAAATTATAATTTTTATAGAAAGTAAAAACATTAAAACCCACAAAACTTCACAGAATTTCACAAATATTAAACACGTGAATTAATATATAAATGAAATCGTAAGTTCATACAAACAAACAATTAAAAAAAAAAAAATGTTCGAAACAACACATGAAATTGAAACTACTTTCTGGAGTTGATAAAATGAAAATGAAATCGGCATCAACATTTATATAATTTTTTCGTTTTTTTTTTTTTTTGTATTTTGTTTTCATTTTAAAATCACTGTGTTAGTTGATTGCGATGTGACAACGTTCTGTTCGTATACCAATGCATGTTGGTATTTCAGATAATTCATGTATGTTTTTGTTTCGGTTTTTATTCTGATGTTTAGTCTTAGTCAGTAGTAACATTTTAACATTTCATTTATTTATTATTTTTTTTTTTTTAATGTTACCAAAGTACGAACGATGTCATCAATGTGAATGATAAAAATAAAAATTATTGTATATTTTGTTAAATATTTCTTTCTATTGAAAAAAAATTATTTAATGTTTGCGTACACATATGCAGACCATTTAGAAAACCGTCAAGTGACGTCGATTACATACATAGCGAATGTGTTTACTAATTACATATATTTATACCGATTTTATACCGTAGATATAATATATTTGTTTTTTGCTAACTGCTACTTATATATATTAATATTATAAGTTTTTCTATAAGTAGATATGTTATAACTTAGCAACAAAGACCTTAAAATTATTATTTTTTTTTTTTTTTTATAATAATTATAAATAATATTTCATTTTATCATAAGTGGGACATAGCCTAAATAAAATATTTACATGCACTATAAGTATATATTTCAATAAAACAAGGGCATACAACCGGACCATCTGAGATAATAAAAGAGAATTTGAAAATTTAACACAATAATATCATTGAGGGTAAAAAAAAGATCACAAAACTAAAGTTACGTGATTTTTATGAAAATCTATAAAATTTGTCTTACTTGGGGTCATTTATCAATCTTTGCTTAAGCACGGTTTAAAATTGAATTCAGTTCAAACTAAATTTAACTTTAAACCAGAGGTCATCATGAACATGTCCATGTACAATTGTACAAATACCATTACTTTTTCCGTGAGCGCAAGCAGTACGACTGCTGTATCTTCCATCCGTACTACATTCATAAAATATCTAACTGTAATTGTCCATGGACAGTCCATGCAACAAACCTCTGCTTTAAATTTAAAAAAATCCAATTGTGTTTAAGCTTGGTTTTATTCTATAAAATTGCGTTTAAACTGAGTTAAATGTAAGATTTTGGCCAGTTAAAGTTAAGCACAGACAAACGTCTATTTATAGAATGGCCCTTAATTATAAGAAAAGGCATAAAATAAAAGTAGACTATAATTTTAGAAACATTCAGATAAAGCATATTCATAAATATTATAAATTTTAGATTTTTTGCCAATTTTTTGGATAATTGCAAGTGTTGCATCAATTGTGTGCCTTCCCATAAGACTAAAGTAACGTAAAGTAATGCCAGCAAAATTGAAAATAATATTTGGAACCCCAATTGAACTAAAGAACATGTATACATTTTCCATATTCTTTGACGATATTTTTTTTTTTTTGGATATGACAATAAAAAATAATATAAATTTGTAAATTTAATTATTTTTCTTCTATTATTATTTTATTTTATTTTTTCTAAATCGCTAAAATCCTTTATAATATTTCTTTATAGAGTATAAATAATTGCCTAAAGGAATAAGAAAAACTAATAATTGCCCTTTACTTAAAGGAAAGAAACACAATTAAATATATTGTTTATTATTTTCGGCTATTGTGGTCATTAGTTTTCCATGGAATAAAAGCCATTTTCAACTAAAATATTTATGATTTAGCATCGTTGTGTAAAACAATAAATCATTAAAATTTGTTAATTGCTTTAATTAAATTGAGTACTTTTTTTTTTTAAATTTTCTGCAAATATAATTATAATAATTTTACCAAAATGCTTTCCATATGAGTTCGATTTTTTAATGTGTTTTGATTAAGATTTTATTAAAAATAATTTAATAAATAAACAGAAACAAAATGCTTTATAAATAAAAACATTGTGTAGACAAAAAGGCGAACATATCCCTAATTCCAATATACATGATTTTTCATTGTAGGACGATTTGCACCACAGGTTTTATTTTATAAAAGAAATAAAAATTAGATTAAAAAAATAAAAAAATATATAAAAATAAATAAATCAACAAATAAATAAATCAATAAATAAGATTAGAAATACATGTTCTGAAACATATAAATGAAACTTTTTTAAAACTGTTCTTATACATCTATTGTAAATATCCGTTCAATGAGATAGTAATAATACAATTACTGAATAACATAAAAGTTCAATGTGTGTATTTCATTATTATTATTGAAAATAGAAAAAGAAAACATGCTGAGTGAAGAGAACTAAATCTTTTAACACATTATCCATATACCGGATATCTAAATTCTAAACAATTGTGTTTGAATTCTAGTTCGAGATTCAGATATCTCAGAAAAAATAAATAAATCTTATTTACTTTATAACTATTAATTCGGGGATATCAAATGCTTCTTATACATCAAATACAGAAATAAATAAATAAAGATTTTTAGAATAATTTATTGAATTCAATTCAGTAGAAGTCTAATATCCATTAGACAAAATAGAACTCAATTAAATGAGTCCAAAAATAAAACGTACAAATTCAAACAAGCTTATTGATATTTTTAAATAAGTCGGCTTCGTAACAATATGAAGTTAGAAACAGATTTTGGCATATTGAATATTTATTTGGTAAACATCCAGTGATGAGTTAAAAAACCGAAAGAAACAAAAAAAAAAAAAAACAAATATATCTCAGAGACCAACCTAGATTTATATTTTCAGAAAGCACAAGAAAATACACATCCTTAATCCAATTAGTAAAGAAAATTTTATAAAGGTCACCAGTTGACAACTTCATGTTTAAATGGCATCGCGCACCCATCAACCTTCAAAACAGTAATAATAATAAAACAATAAAATCCATGAGATACAAAATAGGGTTAAAATTTTGCTGTAGATATTTTAATAGATTGCGGATGTGCTTTATATTTAGAAATATGCCATTCAGTATTCATTCATTCATTTACTTGTAATATAACATCATATTCAATTACGTCATCATAGTGATGATGTTATTTACCTATACAGAAGCAAATATATCTGTCTATTCTAGATAAGCCACCAGATATTATCCATCAACCATTAAAGCGAACTGCAAATATTTTGTTATATGAATGTTGAATGTTGAATGTCGAATGGGGAATGGTTTTAATAACTATATACACAATGGGTAAATATATCGAATATAAAGGTAGCATTGCGTTTGGGTGTTATATGTGTGATGTGTATGTATTATATATAACCATTTTTTTTTTTTTTTTGCAAAAGGTGTACAATACAATGGTAAAAACGCGATATAATAATAAAAAAAAAAAAAAAAAAAAAAAACATAATAAATAAATAAAGTGTGGTAGCTCAGTGATGTGTATATACGGAAAAGTGGGATAGGTCTTTATATAATATATATAGAATATATTTGTGCATATTTAACATTTTCAAAATGCCACACAGAAACCGGCCTATAGAGGAAATCTATCGAAAGTTGGAAGAAATGTTGAAAATATTACTTAGATATTTTTGGAAATATAAAAAATGAGAAGTGATTTCAGAGCTGGGGCAAATTATTGTTGAATGTATTCATAGGTACCGCGTTGGCACAGATGTGATATGCGAAAAGCTTATCGTATGATTTCATCATTATTATTATATGGAAGACATAATATTATGTGGTATGAAGGAAAATGATGATAACATTCAACACGCAATGCTATGTTACTTGTTTGGTAGATGGATACCTAAAACTTTTATAATGTATATTATTATTATTATTATTATTGAGAATGAGAGTAAATATGAATGTTGGCATCAGATATATAATATGATTTATTTTGTGTGAATGATGAGATGGTGTGATATTTATAATGAAAATTACCATCAGTTATTAATTTTATCAAAATATGAAATTATTTGTTATCAAGGAAGGATATTGGGAGCGAAAAAAAAATCTATAACGGAACATGAATGCTTTCAAATGTTGTATTCTCGGTTGTTAATTTTTTTTTTTCTTGAAAAATGTTTCATACTTATTTGAAATTGTAAATGATATTTCCTTTGTATTTCGAATAGACTATTTTAGGGCGCATATTTAATGTACGTAGCACATATTTTTATATTTTGACAAAATAAAAAAAAAGAAGAAAAATTGTAGATTGTAAGCTTTCGGCAACGGATATAGAAACCTTAAAGTAAAATTATCTTTTGAAACAAGAGAATAGAATCTAAATTGATTTACAAGATGTTGGTTCCCTTATAAATTTATTTTGTCTTATTATTTTGATTTCAAGTATGCAGTTAATTATAATTTAGTAAATTCTTTATTATGAGGAAACAAAAAACCTTACCGTCGAAATCTTATAATAAATAGCAAAGGAATGAGTTTTTCTTAAATCTTCATATTGAAGAAATTAATTAAATTAGACGTATTTAATTAAACGATATGAATAATATTAATCTTTGATATTAATGAAGTTATTCGTAAAAACAAAAATAGTAATAAAGTTTTTCTTAAGAATACTAACCTCCATGAATGTGGTTCAAATCCAGGACATAGTTCTTTGCACAGATCGCACTCAGTTCCATTAGAAATTTCTCTTATGACAACACCCTGCAAATACAAAAAAAAAATGAGATTTAATTCTTGTTAAATTAAAATTTCTTTTTCTATTTTGATTAAATATAATATGCACTTCCATATGTACAGCGGTGGTAGTCAAAAAATCATTAAATACATTTATATACATACAATCGATAATCCTTGCATGGATCTGATTATTATAATAGTGTCCATAAATACTCTTGGTATTTGTGAATGACATACATAATTAATACATTAATTAATTATTATTATTATTTAAATTTAGAAGTAAATACTAGAAAATTTATTATTATATACCTAACCTATTCAACATATACATTATATACATTATACATACATATTTCAAATAAAATTAATGAGATGCACGTCAAAATTCGACCTATCTTTTTCTCAAAATTGGTACCATAGTTTCATTGATCCATAATATTTCTATTAGGACAAAAATGTCAAACACATCATTAATGTGTAATTAATTATTTTGAATTCTTATTATAGTTATTTTAAAAAGTAGCACATTCAAATAAAATGAATACGGATAAACCGGTAAGCACCAAATTGTATATAATATGCATAAGGATATGGTCATTGGTCATAATAAATGCTTAATTAGGTACCACTGAACCATACAACGCATTGATTAAAATATTTTCTAAATTTAAACAATTTAAATCCATTCTCAATAAAATGTATTATGTCATACAATTTGTTTTTTTTTTTTTTGTTAAACGCTTATAGTATATATGTATAGTACATATAAATATATTGAGATATCATTGGAGACCTATTGTTGTGTCTTGAAAGTTGATGTTGAATGTTGATATAAACTAAACAGAGATATAATTAAATATACAAAATCTGTATTATTACAACTAATAATAAGCCTAAATAAGTAAATATGTGTAGGTGGTAACTGGTAACAAATAAATAAACACTCTTTAAGTGAAGGTAAGATAATTTACTAATATTTATATATGAGTCATATTTTCATATACGAAGATATATCCGATTGTTCAGAAACAAGTTAAACCACGTATTGTATGCTAGTCTAAATAAAATTCTATTTATAATTGAAACGATAATAAACAAGTAAATTAATTTTTGTGTAGTTTCAAATATTGAAAGTATCACATTTTTTATTTATATTAAATTATAAGTAATATTAAGAAAATGGCGGTGATATGAAAATAGTTTAATAATATAAAGTAAAAAAAAAACATTTATTTTATCTTTTACCTACCTTAATAAATTTTTCAATTTTTCTTTAGAAAGTAATTACATAATTAACATTGAAGTAAACATCATATATCTTAAATTTTACATTCCATTAAATTGGATATGTACTATAGTGTGGAACAATTTTTTATGGTAATACAGCATTTTGAAATAAAAAATTTAGTATTTGAGGTGTGATGAATTTCAGTTGTGATGTAATAAAAAAGAAAAAAAGCTAATAAATAAAACAAAAGCAAAAGAATAAAAGTAAAAGGTAGGTAATTTCTTTCAAAATGTATGAAATTCGATTTGTTCTTCAATATTCAATAAAACTGAGACTAATGTTAAAACGGATGGTATTGATAAATACTTTCATTCTCAAGCGTCCTTTGATATGGTCGTTATATTACCCACTTTGATATAGTCGTTATATTACCACTTTGATATCAATAAAACAGTAAGTTTAGTATTAGAAAATTTATTGAATTCCCATATTAAATTTCTTCCGCAACAATTTAAATTAAAAAACATTTTCTACAAGCGAACAGTAATTCTAAAATAGCTTTATTTTCACCTTAAAATGATTTTTTGTTTTTGTAATACATTTATATTGAGAGGGTGTATTGTATATCTTTTATTTCATTATTATTTTAAACCTGTGAATTTTATGTGTGGAGCAGCAATGAGCATTTATTAAAGGATAAGCTTTTACCGATATTCTAACAATGTGACTATGCCACTGAAATAAAAATTATAATTTATGTGCATGAAAAATCATTTTTCCAAAATGTAACGTAAAACATTTCCATTTTCAATTAAAATTAAAATGTAAAAAAAAAAAAAAGAAATTCATTACGACATAAGTATTGGATCGATCACAAATTTTTAACGACGGTATCATTTTCAACATCGATTTTCTCATTTAAAACCGATTATCGTCAAAATAAATCGAAAAACAAATCTGTAAAAATGTAAAATAAGCGTACGAAAGTCAGTAAATTAATAATTAACTATGGTTTTCATTGAGAGTTAACAATAAAGCACCAAGCTAATGCTTTTCTCTCGTTATTTTATGAGAGCTTTTAACTATATTCAATTTAAAATTAAACATTAAAAAAAATGCTATTTAATTGTAAATATATTTCCTTCTTAATTTATAATACTGAGTATAACTAAAGAAAGAAAATAAAACCAGATAGATAGTAATGCACAAATATTAGAGTTAAACAGACAATAAAATTCATTATTTTGGTGCAGAGCAAGGTTGGCGAGTTTCCAGAATATTTTTACTACCTACCTATTTTATGGAGTGGTACAACTTATTTCCATTCAATTCTTATAAAAGTGTTGTAATTTAATGTATTTCTAATAACAATTTAGAAACTAACTCTTATTTGGAATTTATTCCAATGGCTTATGAACCAAATAAGTAGTATTAAGATCTAATTTTCAATTAATTTTACATCGTAATATCAAACATATTGCCAAGTAATGAAATTTGGTAATCTTCAATATTTAAACTTCAATTAAACAAATAGTTTAATAGTTATTTATGAGTAAGAGCTTATTAGTTAAAGGCACTATTTAATATTCATACTAAACTAAAAGCTGTATAAAATATCTTCTTGCTAATTTACTTATACCTACCGCAACCAAACTGCCCAAAAATTTATCACTGTTAGGATAGAACATTTAAATAAAAGCATTTACCAATTATTAAAAATTATTTTTATTTCTCTTTTATCAAAATCTAACAATTAGCGAAATGGAAACAATAAAAAGAACGTTAAATATGTACCTTGTTGAATGTCCAATTTTGTGATGGTTTCGATCGCCATGAGGAAGAACGACGCGGTGTTGATTCATAATTTGGTGATATTAATCGTACTTCATATTCAATACTTGGAAAGTTTACGGATCGATTCTTATTTTGTTTTTCTCGGTTCATTTTGAGTGAAGGCATAGATGTTAAAGATGAAGGATTTTTTCGATTAGCATGATCAACATTGCGTTGATAGTTGTTTATCATATCTTTGGTTGGACTATAATTTGTATTATAATTATAATTGATATTAATGGTCGTTCGATTATTTTCTCGATTGTTTGATTCGTTATTCTGTTGATATTTATTGTAATTGTAGTAAGGGACAAAAGAGCGATTCTCTAGTTCAATATCTTCTATAGAAGGTTTAGAGGATAAAGGACGTGTTGATATATTTCGCCATGATTGTTGATCCCATCGTCGGCTATCAATGTTGTTGTCTTCATTAAATTTGGAGTATTGAGATTTGCTATCAGTTTGATCAACTTGTTTACAACCTTGTGAAGGTCTATTTGGTGATCTATTATTTTCATTGTTTCTATATGATGAAATTCGCTCATTTGAATTTTGGTCTATTAATGAACGAAATGAACCATTTCTATTAATTTCTTGACTATCCGGTTTTAATTCCCTAAACGATCTTCTCGAGAATTTATCACTATTTTTCACTGAGCCTACATTATGATCTCTTAATGAATACAAATTGCGCGTTGGAGATGCCGCATTAAACGATTTAGGACTGTTTTCCATATCTGTTAACTCATTGAAAGATTTTGTTGGTGAAGTTACAGATTCCCTCTTATGTTCCCCGTTTTTATAGTCTCTTGATGTGAATCGATCACGTGTTGGTGATAGTTCTTCTTGTTTGATTATGCGTAGTGATTTTTTAGATTTCGCAAAAGTCTCAGTTTCACCTGAGTAACCGTACGGATATCGATAATTAGACCGAATTGATGGTGTTTCTAAATTATTAAGATCATCAATTTTAACTAATGTCTTATGATCTTCGTAATCAGAATAACGTCTATTGTGACCACGTACAGGCGATTTGTCAAAGCTCCCTTTAAATGAGGAATAATAAGGCACTTCATCTTTAAATAATTCTGATGATTTTTTCGCAGATTTATTGCGATCTTGAATGTCATTTAGGGCACTGTATGGTAAAGCTACACCGACTGGAACCTGTTTGCCACCACGATCCGTTGTCGGATTTATTATTTCAATCCGAACAGGATCTGTAAGCCGTCTACCATTACTATCTGCTGAAGTGCTTCTTTTGGCCTCTAAAGAACGAACAGCAGTTTTAGAATCGTTTCCATTTCGATCGATTCGAAACGTCTCCTTGCGTCCTAATGACGAATTATTACTATATTTTAAAGGTTTCTGATCAATCCGAAATGTTTCGTTTCGCTTGACAGAATTTTTATTTTCGGTTGACTCAGAAATTTTATTATTTTCATTTAGATATTCAGTATTACTTAAACGCGTTGTGTATGTTGGCACAGGTGATTGTTTTTTATTATCGTTCACATCGATAAACCATAATGGTTGATGTTCGCGTCCTTTATTAGGCTTACTCGATTCAATAAATGAATCACGAAACGATCGACGAAGATTATTTATTGTGATGGTTTTAAAACGATCATCGGTCTTATTCTCTTTCTCTTTTTCAACTTTCTTTGGTTTATCTAACGTCCCAAATATGTATTCGCGTGGTTTATTTTTTTCCATTTTTGTATTATAATGAGTTGTAGTAGGTGATTTATTAATGACTTCATCATTATTATGATCAAATAGTGAATTATTTGATGGTTTTGATTTTCGATATGTGTTACCATTAAAATATTTCTCTGAAAAGCTATTTGGTAAATCATCGGTTCCACGAACACTATCAGAAGATGATTTTGAAGATCTAGATGATTTTGACGGCCGCTTTGAGTATAACGTTTCGAATACATCACGTTTAATATTATTTACTGAAAATAGAAAAAAAAACGTAGCATATATTTAAAATATTTTTTTAATTAATTTAGTAATTTAGTCTAAAATGTTTGGAATATAGGATTTTCATATTTTATCAAATGAAGTTGGTTCATTATTATAAAGTTTTGTGTATAAATAATATTGATATTTAAAATGTATGAATAAGATGAAGAAAACATATTAGAAATGTGAGCTTAAGCATTTGGCAGCATATTTTAATGTATTATTAAATTGAAATTATGGTCCTATATGTGATCTGCTTCCTTACCTTTATTTTTAGTAAATGTTTTATAATCAGAATTAGTGTTGTATTCGTCATTACTATCATCACAATCAACATCTCGCTTACGGTATCGCGGAAGTGGATTAATTTCATCGTCATCGTCTAATGTAAAAGTGTTACTCCTAGTTAATGATGGCTTATCGGTTAATTTAAATGATTCACTTTTTAAATTAATATTATTTGGACGCACTTCACTACCACCATTTTCATCAGTATTCATATACGCACGAAATGTACTGCCCGGTTTTAAACTTTTTGAATGATCATTGTAAGTTTTATTGGATTTTCGATGGCTATGGTCAGAGCTACTACTTCCGATTTTAATAACATCATTATTATTTTGAGTACTTTTATTTTTAATGTTATTAATTTTTGGTTTTGTAGTTGTAGCCGTTTTTCGAAATCGACTCAAAAGTGGCATATTGATTATATGGTACAGAAATTATGATTAATTTATTATTATAATTCTTTTTTTATCGTTGTGACATTAAAATAAAAATCACAAATTTACCACAAGAAAAATATCACTAAGTAATTAATTTTAATATAGCTATAGCACAAAACATAACACACATTAATTGAATTATATAAGCACAGCAATTTAATTACAAGAATTGAAATAAGTAGAACAATCAGTCTATACGTGCTATAAGACAGGGCACTGCAATCCACAATATCTGGTCTATGTAAAATATTTTCTCTAAGCTGATTCAATCAGCAATACATAGCAATAGAACCACATTCGTAAATTAATTTTGCTTGCATTAGTAACAACACCACACATTTATAATATCACTTTTGCGGGGACGAAATTTTAAGTTTGCTGTTTGACGACCTTTTACAACAGAATCACAATTCGGAATATAGCATCGTAAAGTAATATTTACTTTAAGAAGAGGTGTTTTTGTATTATTGAAAAGTAAAAAAAAAATAAAAAAAAAAAAAAATGTATTTTATTAATTTGTGGAGGTGGATTCTCGTATGTCGCACATTTACATGCAAATACGTGGGTACGTTACGTTAATGATTATGCATAAATTGTGTTTTTATTAAATAATTTTTTTTCTTGCAATTTTTTTTTTGTTTGTGTTTTGTAAGACCGATTGGTATAATATAATTATAAGAACAAAGCAAATAAAAAATAAAGGCAAAATATTTATATACAAATATGTTGAACGTTTTTTATAATTTTTTTGTTCTCTATTATTTTGGTTCTAACTTCTATGTGCGTCTATTTTATACATATTATTACATTATATCATCGGTTCTTAAAACATTTTGCGCTGTCTAGCAAATCAAATGACTTGCATTTTGATTTGAATTGTTTTTTTTTTAAATACGTTTCACTCTATAGATATCATATACACGAATATATGATGATGTAGAATAGATTACCTATCCCATAACTATAGTAATTTTTAATTTTTTTTTTGTATTTTTGAAGAAAAAAAAAACAAGTTTACCTATTATTTTATTGGAGATTGCAACATTGTTTAAACGATCTGAATATGTTAACCTATGCAATTTTGAGCGATATAAAAGCAATTAAAAATCAAAATTTATTTATTTAGAGTTTAATCTACTAGAAAAAGTAATGTTGTTGATATTCAAACTGCATTAAATTTATTTTCATGGTTACTGAAACATGATAGCCAAATTGGATGCACTGAATTTGTTATGTACCCAAAAGACATTAAATTGATATAAGAAAAAAAAAGAAAATGCCCACTGGGATACGTTTGAATTTAACTAGGATAGAGAGAACATCACATAAATGAAATACTACCATAATATGAACACACAAAATTACTATAGTGATTACTAATTAACAATTTAAAGTTTCAATATATTAGAATCCAACTCAATCATTTATAATATCTATTAAATATTAACATAATCATTGAAACAATAATACAGATGACTGAAAGTATTGAAACCACGCATTTTTACCGATTTGATATATTAGTAAAATCTGGCTAGTCTACCAGCTACTAACATTACTGTACAGTACTCCCTCCATGATTTGTCTACATATGATTAAACATATTGAATGTGTTAAAGATCAAATATGGAAAGTCCCTTAAAAAAAATGTTCTATATATAATATAAATTATTGTTGCAGTATTATAATTATATGCTGCTACTATGCAGGCACTTCTAGTAAGCTTCAGATTATTTATTAAATGTCTAAAATCATCTGACTAAGTCCATTCAATTTTCTACATATCATTGTGACCAAATCAAATTAAATCGATAAACTATTATTGCTTTTAAATCATATTCGCTTAATTAAATAAATTTGCAAAGACAACCAAATTCCAGATCTAACTAAATTATATATATTCATGTGATATACTGACTTTTTTCGAGTTTGGAAGATTAAAAGATTACCAGTTTTGTTCAGTATTAATAATAGTTTACAAATTATACTTGTCATGAAGACCAAATAATAGTTCTTTGAAACAAGTTTCTTCTTTAATTCAAAATATATAATTATTAGAATAATAGTTTTTAATTGCGTGAATATCAACAAAGAAACCAAAATCAAAAACGATGATATACTCAGAATCTCAATAATAATATTTTCTATTTGCAAATCACTAAACTATCCTCTTAAAAAAAAATCAACTTAAGCCGAGCATTGCTATAAACTAACAAACCAAAAACAAAAAAATAAAAAGAGTTTTAAACGAAAACCAGTACTTTTGTATCTGACCATATTCGGAAAGTTGTTTCGTTCAAACTTGGTAATACGAAGAGATGATTAAACATTTTAAAATTTTTCATTCTCTTTTCAGTAATTTTTTTTCTTTATTTTTTGATATAGTCGCAGTTATTCATAGATTTTTTTGGTTTTATGCATAACGCTTAAGTCAGTAAATTTTTATTTAAAGCCAAAATTGGTTAAAAGAAAAAAAAACAACAAATTCATCTGCTTAAAGAAATTAATCCACAAATGAACTTAAATTTTGAAATATATTTCTAGAGAGTTATTAAATTTGTAAACAAGTAAACAAAATATGACTTCATAGTTTTGACACTACGTGACCACCGGCTCTACCTCAATAATATAATTTGATTTTTATCGTTTTTCATTTTAAATTTAATCCTTTAAAAGATTTATATTATTAACATGTATATAATGTAAATTGCTCATGTAAATTTGCCATTTAACCCCATTTGATAGTATAAAATAATTCAAGTAGTGTATACTCACCTACACAATAATTATTACAATAAATTATGCCCACTGGAACGATATTTTAAGTTTTCACAATTTTTGAAAATGTTTTCATGTTCGGTTTATATTTAGTCGCACAAGTATTTTGTATAATATAATGTGATTTAGGAAGGATATTATGTAAGTGCTTGGTTGTCCAGAAAAACTTTTAACAATCTAACTTAAAGCATGACAAATAAAAAAAAAAAACAAGAGAAAATCCACTTCATATGTAATAATTATAATGTAGGTCACTCACATTTTGAGTCCACAGTCAAATTGACCGAAATATATGAAACTTATTTCAAGTTCAAGTTTTTTTTTCGAATTTAATTGTTAATTTTATCAGCTGGGAAGGGAGATAGAATTCGCTACTTAATGTTAATTATATTCATAGATGGAAACCAACACCGTATTGGCCTGACTACGGATTTAGGACAGCTCATACCGAATTATTGATATTTATGGTTTATATTTTTCTAAGCATTTGTATTACTTACAAAAATCTAGAAAACCTCTGAGGCTTATTTTAGCATGTAAATCTCATATTCATCATAAGCGGATCATATATGATTATATGGATATTCAAACAAAGCAACTATCATCGTGTACAACAATTTTTCCAAAAAAAAAAAAGAAATAATTTAAATATAAAAAAGTCTCTATCATTTGTGAAATCTCTTCTACCTTGTAATTATATTTTTTCATATTTTTTTTTTCAAACAGACTTTGAAGTAAGTAAAGGAAATCGTATCAAACAAAATTTATCTTTTATTTATAAACGAAAATAATATTTAGCACAGTTGCGATATGTGAATTACATCACATACCAAGATTACAAGAAAATCATATTATAAAGCAGATTATAGAAAATTATTTCATATTTCCTCCATAATCCGCCTATTAAATTAATAGAATATAATACGTCATCTTTTCTCATTCTGTTAAGAGGTTAAGAGATATAAAAAAAAAAAGCATATAATTTATATTCTGTTTCTGTATAAAGAAAACTGAGTATTTTGTGTGTTGCATTTTAATATAAAACAAAACAACAACAACAAAAAATAAATAAATAAAACAAAATATGTTTGGCAGTTTTATTTTATCTAATTTCATATACTCAAAGCGTAGTTTATTTATATTCTAATTTAAAAAATATGGAAAGTGATGTATAATTGTATATGTGCTTTAGCTACTTATGATATATGCCAGGGGCAAGCACAAATCAAATTGAAAAAAATAAATAAATAAAGGAAGTTCATGGATTACTTGAACGGTTGCATTTTAAAATTGATTAAGAAATGTTTTCAATTATTGAAATAATGAGAAATAAATTTGCAAGTTATTTAATCCAGAAAATTCAGCAAAAGATTTAAGTATTCCGATTAAAGTTATTGTTAATTTTCTCTTATTAGAAAAATGTAATTTAACATAGAAACAAAAAGTAGGCAATTGATTTCCTTTCAAAAGTAATTTCCAGCATTAAAAATTTAAGCATATTCGAAAATTTTTGCAAAATAAGGAAATGAAGTAGCAATTTTCGAAACATTTGTACAGAGTTTCATATTAATAAATATCACTGTTTCCAATATTTTATATAATTTATAATAAAACGCCTGCATTCCTGCAAAATCATATGTGGTTAATAAAACAACATTTATGTATACATTTTCACGACATGACGGCGCTATGATTTAATATTCTTATATCGAAACAGAACAAAAATGCGCTCAAAATATAGACGTCACGTTTCTTTTAATCAAACATTTCACCACGCATTACAAGCATAGAACTTGTTCTCTATAATTCTATATTATAAACAAACTTATGTATTTGTAAACGCAATTTTTTCTATTATTTTTTTTTTTTCAACATTTTTATTGTCGCCGTCTGTTTCTATTCCTATTTAGAACTAATAGATGGACAATACATTAAAAGATTATGTAAGGAGAAAAAAAACTGTGTTCGAAAAAATAAAAATAAAAAATAGGCGCTAGCAAGTATTACGTTTTTAACATTGTTTTGTTTCTACTGAAATATTGAGCTCTTTCTATAATCTTTGTTCTGATGATGTGGCTTTTTCGTTATTTCTTTTCTGTACGAAAGCTGATGGATTACTGGCTTTGCACTATTTAATATTATATTATATCTGTTTTCTGCGCCAATGACATTCACACCTAGGGCTGTAATTTTACGCAGAGTCATTTTAAAATCCGGGCTTTTAATGAGTCCAAGTACTTTTCTGTTTTTCTGGGTAATTATCGAAAAGTAGGACACAGGCCAAATCGGGGGACTCCACATTTTTTTGGAATCTTTTAAATAAATACCAATAGATTCGAAATAATTCCAAGATTTGTGGCCCCTGACTCCAAATAGTGTCCTACTTCTCGTTTATTATAAACTCGGTTAAATTTACTGAAATAAAATAAAATAATTTTAAATTTTCGGAATAGTTTAAGCGAACTAACTATTGCTACGAATAATAAGTATAAGAAACATTAATTTATTAATTAATTTAATTAATTTATTAAATTTACTAACAAGTATGAAATTCGAAGGCAATCAAAAATTGTTGATATTGGCTAGTAATATTTGTACTTCATTTATTGTTTTTTTAGTTTTAAAAAATCCAAATAAACACTATCCCTAGTGGAAAATTTTATAGAAAACAAATTCCAAATAATTCTGAAAAATCAATATAAACCAAACTAAAAGCAAAATCAATTAGAAAATAAACAATACGTTAACCAGAAATTTGGTACCAAACAAAGTTAGCCGAAGTAGCGTCGTCCATGCAAATTTTTGTTTTTACATCAACAACATACTTACATGAAATTTACTTCGCTTGTTTGCATTTAATTTATGGTCGACGTGTAAGTAGCATTGTTTGCTTTTTAATTTGTTCATATGTTCGTTTTTTTTAAATTTTACACTAGGGTAGGGTTACATTATTTTATTATTTAGAATAAACAGGAATAGAAAAAAAAAACTATGAATAAGAGTAAATAGGTACATGTTAATTTTGAACCGAGTGTAAATTAAATCCATAGTTTTTGTTAAACTTTTTCCCTAATACAGTAGAATTCCGAAAAATCGAATGTCCAGTAAATCAAATCGTCTGGAAATTCGAAGCGATTTTTTTTTACATT
>JAABKK020059893.1:0-33604 GCA_011634745.2 Catotricha subobsoleta
TGAAAATGAATGTTGCATGATGATGTTGTTTCTGGGGTTGGTTTGACTTGGTTATTTGGTGTGACCTGATCGCCACACAACTATAAAAAAAATTAGCACAAAAATAGGATTCCTCTTTTTAATTTACGGCCGGGACTTTTGGCCGGACGATTCTGCTTAATATTGTATTTATTATTGAATTTTCAGAAAAATTTATTAGCTGAATGGTAAATAATTATCATTTTATTAAACTGAACCATTTTCACATCAAAATATAATGCGATAGTTGAAATTGTGCACAAATGAAACATAATAAAATTGAGACATGAATGTATCAATTTCAACATTTTCGAAACTGATATTTCTACAAAATAGTTTTCGGGGGTAAAATAATATTTCCGGTCACATAAACTGTTTTCCTGTGTTGTCAGTATAAGTAACAATTAAAATCAATAATTTTGTGGGAGCCCCATAGATACGTTTGTACAACAGATCGTTTTCTATTATGTAATTCTATTATATTTAAACAAAGAGTAATAAAATACAATCTAATATTCATAAATTGACAAAAAAGATATATTTTTGCTTCTAATGACAAACAATTAACAACTTTTAAACAAAGCAAATATATTAAGAAAATTATAAATGTACAAAAGTGAAATGGAACAAAAATGAGACACGAATGTACTATTTTATAATTTTCTAAAAGGAATTTCCTAAATAAAAGCAAACTTTATCTTGCTGAATTTGAAATTTTAATTGACGCTAAAGTAATTTTGAGTTATTAAATTATTTAGTAGATTCTATAAAATATGTTTACAATGTACTTACCATGATTATTTATTTGAGGATAAGAATTTTAGTTTTACCAAAATGGATCGATTCTCGGTATAATATTTACGGGTAATTTAATAAATTTGAAGAACATTGCTTCAATGTGATTATATTTTTTAATAGGCAGTTTGGACAAAATACGTGAAATTGCATGAGATTTTGTATGAATAAAATATCATCTCCACATCCACGCCCCTGCAAATATCCGCAGCACATAAAAAGTATTCGCATCCGCGGATATTTATAAAAATAATTTCATCACAATTTTCATATTCAATAGATGCTATGCAACTAAAAGAGTGATTAGCCACTTAAAGACTTTCCGCAAAATTAATTAATACTATCTTCTGAGTTTATATTAGATAATTATGTTAAAAATATTGAAATATTATACGTATTGAATTTTTTGTTGTAGCCACGATAACTGCATATAGTTTCGGTGTAACCGTGATATCTGCTTTCCTCAAGTCATAAACTGTATTCCAATCCGCTGATATCTGCCACTCATCTCCTAGTCTCTACTTTCTCTTTTTCTTTTTCTTCTTTGTGTGGATGGTCGTATAAAAAAAATGTCCTAACTCTTTAAATAGAGACTGCACAGAAGCTAAGCAATAGATTCTATCAGAAAAATTCACGGAAATGAGTCCACATCAGATGAATACTGTAGCAATTTTTCAATGAGTTTAATTATTTTGTTTAGGATCTAAAATAACAAATATTTTATGTCACGGATTTGACTCAGCGCGTTTTTATGCAGTATCTATTTGAAACGTCACATTTTGAATATAATTTCATCATGAACAGAAATAATTATTTATTTTTTCCCAGAATTTTATCCTTACAATTTCACATTTGTTTCTTAAAAATTTTAATGGTTTAAGCAGCATACAATTTAGAAAATCAGTAAATTTAATTTAAATGTTTCCTTGGAAAAAAACGAATATTTCTGAGATATATTACTTATATCAATTTCAATTCTGAACCAGTGATCTGAATATAAGTTAAGTTTTTGCGGTTAAAGTAACTTAAAGAAATAAAAAAAAAAAAAAAAAAATGAATAGCTAAGGCGGTTATTGATAAACGTGTAGTTAAATTCATTGGAAATCATATTTAATCCCATCATGCAATAATGACAATTTGTATTTATATTTTATACTTAAACAATTTAGATTTAAAGCTTTTCATCATGATTCTTCTATTTATTTCTATTTTTTTCTTTTTTATTATTATATTATCTTATGGACATCTGGTTTCACGTGCGACCTTTTCTTTTGTGTGATCTTTATTTTCAATTAGACTTATTTACTCTTGCTTTATTTGCCTTACATTTACAGTACCGTACAAATATATTCGTAGATCAAAAATGAACAAAATTGGAATTTCAGGTTTAAGTATCTCGGGAAGTAAATAACCGATTTATCTACCGTTGGATGCAGAATTTTAATGAGATTATGTACGTGTAGTTTACTAGATCGTCTGACATTTTGGTAAATTTAGAAAAATAAAATTAATGACTGTATCCTTGTTTTAGAGTAGTTTTGACAAGTATAGAATGTTAAAAAAAACCCTCGCTTAGCCTTGAAAACATTCAATCTTTCTGCGTTCAACGATATGCTGTCCATTAAAAATCTTAAATTATTAATTTTTTTTTTTTTTTTGGTTTCTTAAACTATATTTTGCGATAATAAAGCTTTTTTTTGCACTTTGTACCGAAATATCGAGACGAAATTTTGACATTTGATATAAAACAAGCTGTCTATGGATTGGTACATGACTTAACTTTTGTTAGGAATAAAGAAAATCCTGGAGGTTAATAAAAAGCCAGTATGTAAATTTTAACAAAAACAAGACTCTATGTCGACCATCAAAATTTGCCAACTCAATCCTGAGATCCAGAAAAAAAAAAATGAAGTAAAGTTGTCATAATTCCGCAACAAAAAATTGTAGTACTTAGTGCTTACAAAAGTTTGTTGTAGTTATTTGCGAAATAGGTGACGAAATAACTATATTAATTCTGCAAGCTTTCAAAAATATGATTTCGCAAGAAATTACAAAAACCTGCTCACGAAATTTCGTAACTACTGAATACTGGGCCTTAGAAAGTAACTGACGAATGATTCAAAACTACACTTACTTAATCTCATTAAAATTCTACATCTAACATTTACTTCCCGAGATATTTGAACCAAATATTCTTGTGTATTCCTTTTTGGTGTACGAATTTATTTATGAAGCTCTGATGTCATACAAAATTAATAAAAGTAAGAAACGAAAAAAAAATGGATTTTATTTATTTTTCAGAAGAAACACTAACAAAACAAACATTTCTTCAAAATGGAATAAATTGATTTGCTAATATTTTAATGTTGGAGCTTTTAAAATCTTGTACAACAGTTTATTATTTATAAACATATATTTCAGAATATGCAAAATAAATTATAGGGTTTAAAAATAAAAAAAAAAATCTGTGAATATTATTTTTATTATTAAGTAAGTATGATATAAAAAAAAATGAAGAAAATATTATTAAAATGTCACCTTTGCTCATCATGATGACACGTTTTCTTGTTAATGTGCTGAGAGCTGACTGATTTCCTTCTTGTCAACTCTGCTTTTCACACTGTTTAACATATTCATATTTTTTTTATTTTTTTTTTTTGAATATTTATAGCATAATCTCTTTTCTCTCTCTTTTGCCGTGTGTACCGCAAAAGAAAAACAAAACAGAAACAACAAAATATCAAATAAAATAAGGAAAGAAAATCGATATACTTATCTATTTAATATATTCCGAAATTCTTTGAAATTTTTATAACCTTTACGTACTTAGTATTTTTTTTTTTTTTGCTTTTCTTTCTTATTATTTTTTTTTATTTATATTTTTGTATGTTACTTTTCTTAACATCACTTATGATTTGAACTAAAAAAAAAAGAAAAAAACAAAACAATAATTTTTTGCAGATTAAGAACTACGAAAAAACAGAATGCCATGACGAAAGGAGAAAACTGGCTAGAGAAATTTACGACAATTTTATTATGAAAGAAATGTTATCTCATACACATGTAAGTTATATCATTTTATAATATGTACCTATTTTATATATAAAATATATTATAAATATTATAAGTATAATCCACCTACTTCTGGAACCACTTTGGGTTCATTAAAATATTGCATGATTAAAATCGCTCAGTGGAAAATATTATGTTTTAAAAAAATAGAATTCCTTAGTTTTAAATATTGTATGAGTACATTTATGGATGGGCATATATTGCCATCGAATCTAATCTGATAATATGAAATTTAATTAGTTTTTTTCAAATTTATATTCTAACTTATTATTATGCCTTTTATTTTTTCCATTAATCGACTATATTACATCTAATATTAGAAAATAATAAATTTTATGTAATTTTGAAAGCCTATGAGTAATTCAGCTAGACTGTATTTGTATATAACTCTAGATCGAATTAATATTTTTCATAGCGCTCTGTTTCCTTACACTCATTATGAATTTACCTTTCATTCAAGGTATATACATAAAGTAAAGAACCTGTATGAAGATAGCAACGATTACATTTTTTTTTAAAATATGTTATTCTAGAATCTAAAATTTAAATCTTAAGGGGAAATTGACAATAAAACAGCTATGAACAGCATGTCTTTGCAGCTCAGCCTTGTGGTCCATCAGACCCGCTTATGGCAGATATGGCTCAATTTTATGGGATAGCTGCAGTCTGCACCTAGCATCTACACATTCCCCTTGTCTCTATTATCCGCGGTACGGTAATGTTTTACCATAATTTTCTTTTTGCAATGAAAACGTGGAAGAGTATACTTTGCATTACGGTACTTTTTATTGAAATATATTGTTTAAAAGTAGATTAATTTAGGTAAGTTACTCGGGTAATGAAGACAACGCCACTGAATGCACTTTTCGATTTCCTTCAATATTTACGGACCTTTCACTACATACACACTATATGATAATCATAGTAAGATAATTATAGTACGTACTTAAAAAGCCATTTATTGGAAAATAGGTTTTATTTGTCATTTAATGTATATGCATATTGCATATGTACAATGAATTACATATGAATAATTGCAAATAGGTCGCCCAAGTTAATGATGCTATGATAATCATACCCTAAGATAATCATTCTTTTAATGGACCATAAAGTATGATAATAATATTATGATTAATGATTATCATCAAATGTGTACGTAGTGTTTGAGGTGTACACTCTTCAACAGCCTTGTAATTTATCATATAAAATAGCTTTGATTTTTTCGTTTCTGGGAGCTTTCGTTGCTACTTTCACACCGATCATAAAGGTATCCTTTCTATAAAAAAAAATCTATACCATCTCCACCACTCACTTTCGGTATATGTATTTTCATTACAACTATTTTTTCAGCTTCTTTCCCTTTTACAACTTTCCTCTTGGCATCAAAAGAATATCGCATATATTTAAAAAAAAAAAAGAGCACCCAAAGTTTTTCAATGGAATACCATGTATAAATCAATTATAGTATATATAATATATATCCATAGTAATATAATCCCTCTTATCGAGATAAAACAGATTTGTATTTGTATGCACGATGCACTGCATATATTTGTTATTGTGTCAGGCACTCAGAGTCAAAATCTGCTATTTGAATTTTCTAGTTACATTCGTAAAAATATATTGAATTTAATGAATAAAAATATTATAACACATCTATATTCTGATAAATTCTCGTTAAATAACAATTTCGCATTGACTTTCAAAATTTTCAATATTTTAATTATCTGTAAGCTTAATAATCCTCAGATGAAGAATAGCTATCATCTAACAATTCAGAAACTTATAAACTTATTTATAACAATGACACTATAGAATCCATTGATTCATAGCTTATTTTTTTATTGATAAATAATCAATCATGCTATTACTTTTCGAACTTTTTTTTTTAAAGACAGCTGCTTTTTTTCCTTTTGATACACAAGAAATTCTGATTTCGTGCTTAATGATATAGAGCAGTGATGGCAAATCGAGAATTGCTCGCGTGCCATAAATAAAAAAA
The DNA here is from genome assembly GCA_011634745.2 of Catotricha subobsoleta. Lineage (NCBI taxonomy): Eukaryota > Metazoa > Arthropoda > Insecta > Diptera > Cecidomyiidae > Catotricha > Catotricha subobsoleta. The sequence continues at coordinate 5,888 of JAABKK020059893.1, forward strand.
AAAAGAAAAACACAAATGCATAATTTTGGAGTGTCATTTTTATTTTTAAATATACTTAATAATAATATATTAAATAATTTAATTAACTAAGTAAGATAATAGTAATGTTTATTAGTACATATATTATATAAGAAAAAAAGTTGCCAATTCACCACCAATGAATTATTACTTTATTTTTGCTATTAAACCCGTTTAGTAATTTTGTTATATTTTTTTCTCAATATTTAGTACACAGATATTAATCCTCAACGACACGGTAAAAGCAGAATCTCCTTTGCTTGAAAATATATAGATTTTGGTTTCGATCCGTTCACTCAATCCTAAGAAAATCAGAAAAATGTGATTTTTATTTCGAGACCTTCCACCAGGTTTTTGGATCTTAGGAAGAATGTCACCCATTGATCGCACGCAACACTTTCAAGAGCAAAATATACCACGTGTAACGGTTGATCAATTATCAATATCCATACACTAAATATCGAACAAAAAATCTATTACATTTATTTAAAAAAAAAATATTTAGAAAATGTTTGCGTCCCATAAATTTTGCTTCACGAGCCATAATAAGTGGCACGCGTGCCGTTGATTTGCCACCACTGATATAGAGTATCTACTTCGTATACATTCAATGTTTAAAATCTTCTTCTTTTCCCATGTTCATTTTCTAATATTATTAATTTAATTCTATTATAATTATTGAATTTAAATTTTAAAAGTAAATAAAACATTTTTTTTTTCGTTTTATGTTAAAATAATGTTGACTTACACCAACTTTATATACATCATTATCATCATTGACTCCTGCAATAAATTTATGTATACAAAAAAAATATATATATATATATATATCAGGAATATTCCAAAGAAGCTGTGGCCCATGTACAAAAATATCTTATGAAAAATGAAGTTCCCGTTAATTTATTCGAAGTAAGTAATTTTATTGTGCGAAATAGCGCAAAAAGAATGAAATAAAAAAAAAACATGCAAATTAATAGCATTTAATTATTTTTTTGTTCTCATGTTTCTTCTATTCTCTATTTAAATATCTTTTTTTTTTTCAGCCGTATATAGAGGAAATATTCAATCATTTACGAGGTGAACCATTTCAGAAGTTTTTAGAAAGGTGAGTTTATTTTTATGTTTCTTAGATTTTTTTTTTTTTTTTGTTGCTAGTGAGTATAGAGAAATTTGTTAAACAAATATTTTGTTTGTTTTCAACGAAATTCCTTGAATCACATTTTTGAACACGGGGCAAATATATATTAAAATTTTGTAAAATTCTTTTATTTTTAAAATTGTTAAAATAGGTAGAAATTCTTTGAATAACGGACAATGAAAGTCAATATTTTCTAACCTAATCTTTTTGTAATACAATACAGCTGGTGATGCGTATTGCGTATAATTTATATATGTTGTATTATTAATTTCTAATTATTAGTTGTATTATGTATCTAATTGAAATTCTTAGAAAATTTTATATACGATTATATATGTTGTCCAAAAAAAAACCCTTAAACTAAAAAAAAAAAAAAAACTGGAGGCTAAATAGGTGTACGGAATAATAACACTTGTGCTCTGGATAGATTAAATGTATGTAATCGAATTAAAAACTACATAAATAAATACAGAGTTGGAATAATAATACATAAAAATATAAATATCTTTTTAAAGAAATATAGCCTCAACTTAAAGTCTCTATCGAAAATTATTCGATTTGTTGTTCGACTGCAAAATAGGCTCTCGAACGATAAATCAAATAAACCATATCGAATAAAGTGCATGATTCCAACCCAGTATATTTTTTAGTTATTAGTTTATTAGTTATAAATCTATCCAAATCAAGAGCAAAGAAAATAAAAATCACCAAAAGAATACTACTTATATAAGGGAAAATAGCTTTGCTAAAAATATCTTTACAAATCTGCTATTTCTAAAAATTTGCTTTTAAATTAAGCCATCTCAAAATTGCTTAAAATAAATTCTATACAGTAACTTTAATATGAATTAATGAATGATACTAACTTAATTAAATTTTCTTTTTTCTTTTTTATTCTCATGCAGTGACAAATTTACACGCTTTTGCCAATGGAAAAATTTAGAGTTAAATATTCAGGTGAGGTTTAATTTACAATTAAATATAACTTTTAATATATATTATGCAAATCATAAATTGTAACACAAATAAATAATAAGTGTCCTTAACTCCTCACACTAAAGATACTAATACAATTCGGTTCAATGATTTTTCTATAAAATTGTTTTTTTTTTTTTATAAATTGATTTCTCCGCATTTGACCATTTATTTCTATTCAAATATAATTTATAATGAAAATAAAATAAAATATAATAAGTACATCGCAAGATTAGAAAAAAAAGAAGAAAAAAAACGGTTTTTTATAAATAATTTTGTTTTAAGAATTATTCATTTGAACAATTTAAAAATATTTGAAATTTCTGAGAAATTCTAAATGCTTTCTGGATGGAAAAAGACAAAAATGTTTAATGAAAAAAAAACTGGCGCATGCATAACATTACAAAATGTATTCCAATAATGGTGAATTGTACCATGTACCTTAATTTAAACTAAAAATAAAAAGTTGTAAAGAATATTATTTCTTTTGTGAATCTCATATGCCATCATATATTTTATCGATTTTAAGAGTTTTCTATGTGTGTGTTCTCTTTTTTTAGTATGTATACATAAACGCCGAAAAAGTAATAAAAATGATTATTTGAATGATTTGGCCAGCCTCTTAAAAAAAAAAGTCTATTGGTAGTATTAAATAAGATAGCAAAAAATCATTTATGGAAAGATCAACAGATATTAGATCTATTACTTCTTTGCACTTCAAAATATTTACACTAAAATGTCCTTGGCTGAAAGTAGTTTTTAGATATTGACCAATGTATAGTTCCACTGTCAAGTTGTGACCAAAATGGTAACATATGCACATTTTTCTTTAAATTTGTTGGTTAAAAAATTATCGGTATGGACCTATAGTGCAAATATAAAAGCACATGTCAATTAATTTCAAATATTTAGAAAAAAAAATATTGCACTTTCCATGAAAATTGGAAAAAGTAGAAAAATTAATATCGATGAAATCGTTATCATTTCGTGTAGATCAAAAGAAGAATTGTGTCCATTCATTGATTTTACTTAGTTTATGAGAAATTAAATGTTTGAAAAAGCAATAAAAATTTTGTGTTCTTGTTCAAAATTCAATGTAATAAGTATAAGTGAGAAAGATAGATTTGATCTAGTTGCTAGTTCGGGTATATATGTACGAAATTCTCGTCTTTGCAAAATAAACAAATGAAATATTACACATAAATCATAGTACCGATATAATTTCTTTCAATATACCTTATAATCAGTACCGACTTAAGTCAGGAGCAACGCGTGCAATCGCACACGGCGGCAAATAAACAGACAGCAATTTGTTGTTAATTTTAAAAAAAGTCTTTTATAAAATCTTCAAAATTAATTGCTAATTATTTCATATAGTCATTTTCATTTATTTTGAGTTATCCAAGATAAGATTTCCTTTGGATTTATATAATTTTCTTATTTTGTTCAAAATTGATTTTAATTGAACAAACACAGATCAACTGAATCGCTATCTTTATCTTTTCCATCCGTAAATCTCGATATTTTCACAAGTTTTTTTAAAAAAAAAATCAATATCGCTCATTTATCTCACACTGTGTAGGTATATTTTAAATAAAATTTCAAAAAACGGCCTTTGTTCATTAAGTTATAAGTAAACTTTTCGTTTGATTTGTTAATAAACTATATCCAATATTAATCCCAGTATTCAGTAGTTGCGAAATTTCGTAAGCATATTTGTGTACTTTCTTGCGAAATCTCATTTTTGACAGCTTATGGAATTTCGTTAGTTATTTCGTAACCTATTTCGCTACAAAGTGCAAATACATTATGTGCGAAATAACCGTAACGAGTTTTTTGACAGTCGGTATGCAGTTATTTCGTTCTACTATTTCGCAACAAAAATATGAAACTGAGTACGAAATTTTTTTGCGGAAAACGACTAACGAAATTTCGTAAGCAAATTTTGTATGGATTTCGCAAGCATTTCGCAAACTGAATACTGGGCTTTACAAAATAAAATGTAATTCTAAAATTTTCAATAATATTTTCGTCAGATCCTTTCATATAAAGCTACATAAATATTTTTCAACTTACATTTGTAAATAGCGAGGAAGAATTGCTTTTTTTGTGACCAAATTTTTATTAGTACCTAATGATTATTGTTTGTGATTAAGGGCGGAAAAATTTCTCTCGCACACTAATTGATTTTTTTTAGAGCCAACACTGATTACAATATTGTTCAAAGTTTTACTATAGTTGCAAGAAATGATTAAATTTTATCATCTTATATAAAAAAAAAAACTTGAATTTTTCTTATGATGCGCACAAAAAAAGCATTTATTATACTTACATTATTATAAACTCGCTTAGAACAAAAAAAAATAAAAAAAACGGACGAACGAACGAAGAAATAAAAGGAAGCGCAGAAATTCATGTGGGTAATAATAATGTCCATTTTTATAAGATAAGTAAAATAATAGAGGTAGTTCTAGTACTAGAAGATATACAAGAGTTTTATGTGCACATATTCAGTTTGAGGCTAATGCGATATAATAGGATAAAATGGGACCATAAAAAAAAAATCTACCTCAATGAAATAACAGTCCGCACAATATATTTATCGTAGTCCATAGTCGTTTTGATACGATAAACAAAGGTTAAGTTGATAAAATATTGACATTTTGACGTTTATTTTATGCGACGCATTGATATGATTTAACATCTTTTGTAAGTCGTAAGTCGTAAATACACTTACATTAGAAGAAATGGTGCTAATTAATTTTAATCTTGGCTGGTTCAATGATATAATGGTCATTATATAGAACACAAGTGCAGTTTTTGGGTTTTAGAGAACATTAAAACCGTCTTATCAGTGTCTCATAATATTTTATTAAACAATTTCTATAATATATACATACATACATATACGTGTACAGACGGGGAGCGGGAGTAGGTAGAACCCCCTTTGAGAAATTACCATTTATTGATTTTGGTCAAAATAATATCTTTTTTATGTTTTTGAACAAAAAATAGTGTCTTCCTTATGGTGGCTGAACAGATTAGACCCCCCCCCCTTTGCAATAAATTTTATTCACCTGTTTGAATTTTTTCTAGAAAGTAAAATTTGTAAAATTTGTTGATTAGAATTTTTCTTCTTCATTTTCACTATCGCAGGGCGTACATTTACTCATTTATTCGAATAAGAATAAGTTACATTTTATCTCTTTCTTTCTGATAACAAATAATATAACTTATTTTTATTTGTTATACTCCCTTTCCCTACTATCGCGTCGCACTTTCTAGAATCTTAGACTGGGCAAGCCACTAAGTCACATATAACAAATAATATAACTTATTTTTATTTGTTATACTTCCTTTCCCTACTATCGCGTCGCACTTTCTAGAATCTTAGACTGGGCAAGCCACTAAGTCACACTTAGTTACAAGCCTTGTAAGAAAATTTCGTCTCAATACTCAAGGCCACAATTGATTAGTTTGCATTTGGTAGAAAGGAAATCTTACTTTACTTGCAGAATTTGTGCAAAGTGCACAAAGTAAAATACCACAAATTAAGTTTGTGGCAATAACATAATATTTAATTCTGTAATTCTTGACACACATTATTCCCTATCTAATTATTCATATTCATTTATATTTTCGATCAATTATATTAAATTACATTTGATAATAATTCTGTTTATATTTTACTATTTCTAATAAAATTTGCAGCTTACTATGAATGACTTTAGTGTTCATCGTATTATTGGTCGTGGTGGTTTTGGTGAAGTGTATGGTTGTCGAAAAGCAGACACAGGCAAAATGTATGCTATGAAATGTTTAGACAAAAAACGTATTAAAATGAAACAAGGTGAAACATTAGCACTGAATGAAAGGACAATGCTATCATTAGTCAGTACCGGTGTAAGTAATTCAATTAATTATTATCCTTTTTTCAAATAAATAATAATCATAATTTGAAAAAGTCAATGAATTCATAATTGAATGCATTTAGTTATTCAAATGTCAATATTCACATACGCAATGTTAGCGATTTATTTATTTATTTATTCATTTATTCCACAGGTTGATTGTCCTTTTATAGTGTGTATGACATATGCATTTCATACACCTGATAAATTATGCTTCATATTGGATTTAATGAATGGCGGTGATTTACATTATCATTTATCACAGCATGGTGTTTTTAATGAATCTGAAATGAAATTTTATGCGGCAGAAGTAAGTCTATTAAATATTTTAAATAAAATAATAATCGATGATATTTTTTAATAGTTTGAGTAGTTATTTATTTGTCACTAAATTTACTTTTAAGTTAATAGCAATAGTAAATAGAAAAAGAAGGTACGAAAAAATTTGGTTGTAAGTGTTTTTGCGTGGTGTTTAACTGATTTTATAACTGTTACTGCAGTTAATAAAAAAGACACAACTGGAGTTTTCGATAATCAACTTTAATGTGCCACTAAAAATCCGAAACTAAGTTTTATATTTAAATATAAGTACAAGTAGTTTACTATTAAATAATAAGGAATAACTTATAAACTTATGAAATTACGTAAATTAAAAAATAAACACATAGGTCTTTTTTAATTGTTATTTTCTTTATAAAACTGTTAAATAAAACACAGTTAACTGCAAACCAAACAGCATTGCAGTTAAGACAGTGCACTTAAATAACGACAGTTATGTTTTCTCTTAACTGTAGTTAAGTGTTAAGTGCACGCACTTACCCTAACTCCGAATAATATATAATTTTCCTAATCTACGGCTTGCTGCGTAATAATGAAAGTTTACAGTAATAAAGCTTAAATAAATCTCCACTTTATGATAAAAAGAAAATTAACAATGTCATGCTTTAAGAAGTATTTTAATAATTTTATTTCTTCAATCTCTGTAAATATTAATCATACATTAACTTACAGCTATTTAAACAAACCACCGCCCCCTCACCCCTAACTCAAAATTAATGTATGATTGTTGTTTCTTAATTAATTACCCATATGAAAATTATTCGTTTCGCATAAATAAATATTACGTATTTTGAATAAATTATGGAATTTAGGGTGATAGGAATTTATATGGGAAATTTTTGACCATTAAAGCTGATGGCTCAAAAGTTTCCAGTTCGTGAGATTTTTTTTTTTTTGAGATAATGTAGCAAAACGATTTTGTTGAAAAAATGAATGAAATATGTATTGATACCTCTACGTTTTCATTATCATCATAATCCAGATAGAAATGTTGATAGTAGTAACTTTTGTCAGAAATTGTATGTCATATTCATATATATGTCAAAAGTTACTACTATCAACATTTCTATCAGAATTATGATGATAATGAAAACGTAGTATTAGTTAGACAATAAACCACTTTTTTTTTGGTTTTTTTTTATCAAAATAATTACAAACATGTATTAAAATTTAACGTTGTGTGCATTATTACATTTAATATGTTGATATAAAGTCCAATTACGCAATTGTCCAAAAATTAATATGATTTATATTTATATTGAATAAATTCAAAATATAATTATGAATTATTATTATATATGAATTGAAAAAATAATATTGTATAATTAAACAGTAATACATATAACAAGTGATCACAAACTATTCGGATATGTAAAAATATTTACGAAAAATATTTACTATTTATAACAATTACACATATAACTGCCAAGATGAAATTGATTGATCAAAATATAAATTTAACTGTTATTCTATTTAGGTGGACTATTAACTTTTCTTTCTAATGGTTTCAATAAGTTTATTTTCCTTAAACTCCATAACCTTGAACATGTCTCATTTAAATAGATTTTTACTGCTCGCTAACTAATGATTTTGTTGTATATTGAACATTTATTAAAATAAATACATATTTCTTCTTTTATCTATGTTTTATATGGTGTTATGCGACTCATTTATTTTAATGACAATATTTTGTGCATCAAATTCTGTATATAATTTATAGTTACTATGGCTAGTTAGTTTTTTCGAACAAATTCCAACATGCATAATAGCATGTTTAGCATTCGCGCTCTGGCTTATTGTAAATACTCATTTTAACCCATTCGTACATTATAATGTGCATCAAAATTAAATGTAATTTTAGCGCAAAATATGAACACACATACAAATTGGAATATGTAATTGGAATATTTAGCAAACAAATGACAAAATTTAATTAGTTTACTTGTAATTTTGATTTATTTCCCGACTGTCTAAATTAATTCTCGTGCGAAAGGGTTAATTTTATTTATTTTTAAAATTATTCGTGAAGAAAATAAAAATGATAAAAAAAAAATATTTTTTTAATAGTAACCTTTCCACCAATTATGGGGATGAAGGGGGCATAATTTTTCGGCCTGTCAAACAAATTGAGTTCAGAATTTTTCACTTTAGCGGGAAACAAATGTTTATGATTCTATGTAAATGTGCACTATTAGAGCTAAGTCTTGTATCTAAAAGACTTTCGCATACTCATATAAAATTGGGTCACCGATTTTTTGTTTGTTTTCTGTATAATAAATATATTAGAATGACCATATCTTCTACAATTCTCCCCGAAATAAGCTCACCCTTGAACCGTTAGAAAGCTTTATTCATGGACATGGACGTTCATGAACACAAAATAAAGAACTCAAATATATACGTTTAGACACGCCTCATTATCACTATTTAAAGACATTAAATATATTCCATGTTTTGTTATTTATATAAAATATCAGTTTTCGTATTTAATTTTTTAAAAAAATCCAAAATTTTTTTTCCCTTTCTAATTTAACTTTAGATTATTATTATTATTATTATTCTTATTAGATTATGTTTCAACTTATTTTTACGCATATTATTATTATTATTATTATTAAGTAGGTATACATCGAACAACTAATTGAAGTTCAGTGGATATAAATGTGGAAAATAGAATAGGATTACATAATATGTAGTTGAATAACTTATTATATGTATACACATACACAATAAAATAAAGGATGGAGTCTATATAAAAAAAAAAAAAAAATAGTAGGTAGATTGTAGATATTATAGTTGCCTACAACTTAATTTTCCTATAAACGCAAACGGCTTTGTAAAATTTATTTTAAGTCGTTATTTGTATATAATAATAATATGCTCATTATTTTGTGTATTTTCTTTATACCATTCTAGCTATTATTTTCAACAATATTCTTAACTATTAGAAATTAGTAAGAAATCAATCTTTTCATAAAGGGCCATACTACACGTTAGTAAATAGCAGCTTAAATTACAGAATTATTTTTGAATATTAGACAAGGATATAATGACGAATGTCGGTAGGTTGAAGCATACGACAATATTTCAGTCAATTTCTGTTACACGATTTTGGCTGTGGTTACAATCGCTTGCGTCTTATACGATGGTCATTGTAGCAGGGCCTTTAACTAACGTGTATTATGGACCTAATTTTGATGAATTTTTCTATTTATGTACAAGTTTTTTTTCTTTCATATATCTTCCTTTTGTATTTATAATTTGAAAAAAATATTAATAAAAAAAAACAAAAATTATTATACATAATTGACCTACTTTTCATTCAACTTTACGCAATACTTACTGTGTGAATGGTAGCGTAAAACTAAACATTAACAAAAATAATTAATTTTTAATAAAGTCTGTATTTTGTTAGTTCTTTCTTTCATTATTTTATTTATTGATTTTGCTTCAGTTTTTTTTTTTTTAATCAATCAATTAAATGTTCAAAGATTGTTTGTTAGCTTTGTTAGCAATTTAGCATTATATGTAGTAATTTACGTGTAATTCTTAATCACATGTATGTTGACTTTTCAATTACATTTGCTTATTTTTTTTTATGGATTGGATTTTAATTGGACGAGAAAATTATCAAAGCTCGTTCTTCTAAGTTTCTAAATAGAAATTATTTATGTCTAAATTTATTTTTAAAAAATTTATAAAAAAAATTATAAAATAAAACTACTTTTAATGCAAAAATAAAATAAAATAAAAAAAAGAGAAACAGAAAAAGGAAATATATATATATGTATTATTAAAATTACAATATTAAAAAAAATACATTTTAACTGTAAGAACATAAACAAATATCAACCATCTAAAAATATATATATATTATATACCTATATTTTATAAATACATATCCATAATCTTAAAATCGAATGAATAATTTCAACATATATAATTTTCTATAAACATTTAGAATAGAGGTATTTAATAACGAATAATAATATTTTAATTTTAATTCGTTTATCTTTTCTTCTTTTTTTTTTAGGTAATTTTAGGCTTGGATCATATGCATCGTCGTTATATTGTTTATCGTGATTTAAAACCAGCCAATATATTATTAGATGAAAATGGTCATGTCCGAATATCTGATTTAGGTTTAGCGTGTGATTTTTCGAAAAAGAAACCACATGCATCCGTTGGTACTCATGGTTATATGGCACCAGAGGTTCTATCAAAAGGAACACCATATGACTCAAGTGCCGATTGGTTTAGTTTTGGATGTATGTTGTATAAATTACTAAAAGGACATTCGCCATTTCGACAACATAAAACTAAAGATAAACATGAAATTGATCGTATGACATTAACTATGGTAAGTTATAGATTTTTTTGTTAGTTTTTTCTTTTTTATTATTATTATTATTATTATTATTATTATTAAATGTAGGAGTAACTCAAACGATTTAAAAATAATCTCTTTAAATCAAATATGCTATTCGGTATATGATAATAATAAATATGTCTTCAAACGATACATCAAACTTAAAAGAAAAGTAAATAAATAGGTACTAAATACTTTGATTGAACGTTTAGCATATCTTGCAATAAAATATGTTTATTAGGTGATTTCATTTTTCGTATGTTTTGCTGTCGCAAACACCTAAAATTTCTATTGATTTTTTGTGCAAATAATTACTTTCTCTCTCTTGTAACATATAACGACCACAATCGCAAATGTATCTACTTTTAATCTATGAAGATAAATAAACCGTACATACAAACTCAAGCTAAAGCCAAACAAACAGAAAAATAAAATAGAAATAAAAATTATAATTAATGTTTCCATATGTTAGTCATTACTTCATTAGCCAAATTGAATTTGGCGTTTTGATTGATTTTCTACTATTTATCTGAACAGAAATGATATGTTTACTATTCGAAGGGCAATGAAAATCAAATTCAAAGGGTATATTTTCCATTTGTTTGTGGCCATAAATAATATTTAACAATAACTTCTAGATTGATCTATCTGTCGTATCACAAACTAAGATATATTCCAATATAATGTCTTAGCCATTAGATATACTTATATATGTAGAAAAATAAATGCAAAACATATTAACCACAGTGACAATAATGCTGATAAATGGTACTTCATTAATTTATATGTTGACTTCAATTTATGGAACACTGTACAAGCTAAAATACAAGCGATACTCGACAAATACAGAAAAAAGAATAATTAGGTTTGTTCATCAACCACATTTTATTTCATTAGAACCTGGTAACGAATTATTATCATAAAGTTTGGTTTGTCTATTTAAGACATTTCACTTAACTATGAAAACAATTATATATATATATATTATTTTTTTATTATGCTATATAGTGTAAAAATTGTACAATGTGCATTAATTCCATCTTTTTGTGACCTTTCTAACTTTATAGAATTCGGTTAGTTTTTTTTTTTTTGCTGATAGATATAAAAAAATTGTATTCAGCTAATTTCTCACTTATTCAACATAATTTTACATTTAAATATATATAATTGTCACAGTTACATTTAAAGTTATGTAATTTTATTTAATTTACATATAAATTATTTTAATATAGCTGATATCAAGTATTGCTGACGTAGCTATTTTGTTATTTAAATGTATCCTAAAATTTTACCGGTTGGTCGACTCGCCGTACAGTTAATTTACCTATAATAAAGTAAAATATGTATTATTTTTTGGCACGAGAATTTGGTTTGAATTTTGTTCACGATTTTACTGAGTTCGTTTTATTTTTGGTATGTGTAATGATTTTGTAATGTTTTTTTTATGGAAAAAGCAATTAGGCATCTATATAATAAATAAAAATATATGGCATACATCGAATATTATTACTGATTTTTTTTTGTGGAAAAACGCTATTGTAATCATATTCAGTTTAATTGACATGACACTTAATAAATTCAACTAATCACACTAACAGAATATTTTTCTTTCCATTTAATTAACATTGCTATGCATTTACATATTATTGTAATTAAGTTTAGTTATATTTTTTTTTGTTTTTATGTATTTAGGAAATAATCGATTTCGGTACATATTTAGCGTAATATCGCCTGTATTGGGCATTTAGTATTGTAATGATTAATCTTCCAGACACATTTGTGCATAATGTTTTGACAGAATGTCATCAATTACCTTAATTTTTATGGAAGCCTAAACGTCTTATTACAAAATCAATTAATAATCTAATATTCTGGTTACGTACATAATTATATACAATGAGCGTAATTAAAATTGAATAAAAATTCCCAATGGCATCATTCTTCTAATAAAAAACAAAAACCCAACAATATAAAGATATTTGTTGACCTGAATAAATAAATAATATTTTGATGGTGTAGATTATTGAAAAAGCTTTTATCATAAATGTACCAACCAAAATGTATTTATATTGAATAAGTAAAGTATACATAGCAACAACAATCTCAGCATCACTATCTTGCATTATTGCCTGTAGTACAGAAATTGGTTGCTTATGTCAAATTTGATGATGAGATTACATAAAGTGAATTTATTTTTAAGAGTTTTGCACTCAAGACCTTTTTTTGAAGCTTTTAACCTAAAAAACCAAAAAAAAAAATATTTAATGCTAACTAAGCATATTGCGAGACCATGAATATCAATATAGTATTTGGGAAGATGATTAGTTTGTGAATATATTGTTTAATATTATATGTTATTATTTGCGTGGAAATTGTTTCTAATATTAAGCAATTTTGAGGTTTGAAAATTTTTCATGAATTTTAATTTAATATTGATTAATTACTTAATTTTTCGCTACAAAAAAAAAAACATAAATCGGTATTAGTAAAAGAAAGAAGAAAGGAAAAGAAGAGTTGGGTCAGTAGTTCTATTTAACCGGTGGACTGCTGATGCCTTAATCCGATACGGATTGTAGGTAATGATATTTAATAAATCGTTTCAATGTATGTATAAGTAATTAAGTATTCAACATGCGGGCTCACAAAAAAATATTAATTTGCATTTAACTTATAAGATCTTTCTTTGTTTTCACTTTAAAAAAAAAATCTACGTATGTTTCAATTGTCTTACATAACAAAAAAATTAAAAAGAAATCTCTAAAAACGATAAAAGAAAGCATAAGAGAAAGAACAAATAGTTAATTAAAATCAAATAAATTAATAAATTTTAGAATTTTAGATTGTATTAATTTATCTCCCGTTTTTCTTTTTCGCTATCATTTTTTTTATAGAATGTTGAACTTCCTGATTCATTTAGCAAAGAGCTAAAATGTTTACTTGAAGGTTTATTAATACGGGACGTTGACAAACGATTAGGCTGTAAGGGTAAGGGTGCAGAAGAAATAAAAGATCATCCATTTTTTGCTGGTATTGATTGGCACCAAGTATACATACAAAAATATACACCACCATTAATACCACCACGAGGTGAAGTAAATGCTGCTGATGCATTTGATATTGGTTCATTTGATGAAGAAGATACCAAAGGTATTAAGTTAACTGAGGCTGATCAGGAATTATATCGATATTTTCCTTTAACTATATCCGAAAGGTACATTCTCTTAATATTCCATTTAATTCGACTATAATTATTTTATTTATTTTAATTTCTAGATGGCAACAAGAAGTAGCCGAAACTGTATTTGAAACTGTTAATTTAGAGGCTGATAAAACGGAACATAAGCGCAAATCGAAACAAAAAACACGTTTCGATGCCGATGAAAAAGAATCTGATTGCATATTGCATGGTTATATTAAGAAACTTGGTGGTGCATTTGCGTCCGTTTGGCAAACAAGATACGCTAAGCTTTATCCAAATAGGTAAGTTAATAGTATTTGGCTGCCAATTATTTAAATTTTATAAAAAAACAAAATAATTAGCAGAGTTCAAAAGTAAAATGATGAAGACACTAACTAGTCTGTCGGTGATGGCTTAAGCCTTAAGTTTGATTCTTTGTTTAACAGACAAAAATCTGTTTTTTTTTTAATGCTTGTGACTCCTCTTAATTAAAATATTTAATTAATATATAATAAATATACGCTTTTGTACAAAGGATTTAATAAACATATAAATTCTTAATTTATTTTAAGGCTTGAACTACACACAGAAAGTAGTAACACAAAACCAGAATTAATATTTATGGACCAAATAGAAGAAGTATCACCAGATTTTGTCCAATATAAAAATGAACAGTGCATTCAAATTCGATTTCGTGATGGAATTCGTGATGGACGTATTGTTCTAACAAATCCGGTAAGTGCTTTTTTTTTATTATTATTAATACGAACATTTATTTTCCCCCATTCGATTTCATAATTCACAATACAATTTAGGTAATAGTATAATATTTGAAAGCATTTCTGATTGTTCTTCTAAATCAATACATCAAAATTTTCCATTATACTATAATTTCTATTGCGTTACAATATCACATAAGTCATAAAATAAATTAAAAGTTGGACTGTCCCATTTTTCAATATTTTCCTATGGAATTTGTTATCCTGTTTTTCTGATTTTTCTAACTACCTTATAGATATTGATATATCTACCTGCTACCATACACAATAAATATTATATAAAATATATTAGATGTATAACAAATTGTATTGTATGTAACTCGTATGGTTCTAGTATGGCAGAAGATTTTACGGTATGGTATGAGCTGGGTTAAGAGAGGCGTTCGTTACATCATAAAGTGGGTATCTCTCTTACATTTATGAAGAAAATAATATGACTTGAAAATCAATTTCGATTGAGGTCAATGGATTATATTTAACTTTTTCTTATGCGATATGACAATAAAAAAAAAAAATAAGCAAAAAAAAAAATAGAAAAACTTATAAACTAAATATCATTCATTGTTAAATTAAAACCGTTTCTTTAAAATAGTATGCTAAGCAAAAAATATTATACGTTCTCGTAAAATATCAACGGTGTAGCATATTTAATGACGTCTTTTCTTATTATTACTGACGACCGTACTTTAATGTTCAATGAGACTGGTATTATGATGATAATTAAAACCATTTTGATGTAATATTTAAAACACTTAAACACATATTTGTGCTTACACTTTAAAAATCAATATACATATATATATTTTTAAATTCTCGGACATAAAATCACCATTTAATAATTATTTCACTTTTGCATTTATTTAGGATGAAATTGGTTTAAAGGAATGGGCGCTATCATTACGATCAGCACATAAGCTATCACAGGAACTACTTGGTTCAATGGCACGTAAAGCAGGAAAAATTTATGGTACAGAACGTGATCCAACATCAAAAGCAGCAATGATTAGCAGTGGTGCAAATTTGCCGGCAAAAAATACGAATGGATCCAACTAGCGGTTACTTCTACGATCTCGGTCTTGTTTTATAGAACCGAATCGTTTAAAGGAACCAATTACAAAAATTTCTAAATGCAAAGACGCTTAAACAGCAAACATAAAACGTATGCATACATTTTCAATATAATATCAAGATTTGTATCCAGCAAGTTGTTTGCAACGTGTTTACGGCATATTAAATTATATATATTTAAATAAAAATTATTATGAATTCTGAATCGTTAACACTCGAGAAAAATAAGTGAAGAAAGAAAATGAATTAAATAAATGTCAAACCCAGTTCGTTGTGAACAACATGTTACGCTCCATCATGATTTTAGTTGAAACTATATTTTATAATAAAGTTTTAATAGTTGGCAACATCAAATCATTATTTAATGTTCAACATAAAATGTATATCGAAAAATAAAGTCCAATTCATAAATTTAACGTGCTACTGGACTAAATGATACGTCATTCCATATCGGAGCCGGCGTCCATATTTAGATATACATATAATAAGACTTTTTTACATTATTGTTCTTTGTACCTATTCGCAACTGCTTTTTTAACTTTTTACTTTATTTCTTAAATGAAAGGTAAAGTAAATTGAAAGTTAAAAAATAAAGAAAACATCATTTTCATCTTTTACTAAGATTATCAACTACCAATTTCATACAAACAAATAACTGACAAGAACACAATCAAACCAAACCAAAAAAAAAAAAAAAAACTCAAACACAAACACAAACACAAACACAAACAGAAACAGAAACAAAACTAATAATGAACAAATAAAAACCTTTTTATATAAATTTTTTTTGTAAAGAAAAGTAACAAAATTGAAAAAAATTATATTTAGAAAAATATTAAGCGTTTTTCATACAATTTAAATAATAATATGGCCTTATTCTTCTTTATGATTTAATAACATAGATAAATAATAGTACATGTACTAGATTCTATAATTTATAATCGTAATTCGTAAATATTAAATAATATTAATTAAATAAAATGAAAATGAAACAAATAATTATATAAATTAATTAATAAAAAAATAAAAATGGATCTAGAAGGAGGAGAAAAATATGTAAAAAAATAAAAAATAAAATGCATAATAAACAATGTACAGAGAAGAACGAGTGTTTAAGTAAAAATTTGCCAAAAGGATAAAAAAAAAATAACTGTGGTATAAATTAATTTTTTAATTTAATTTTTTACATTGTGTACATAAAATTATAAAACAAAAATAATGTAATATAAAATGAATAAATATTTATCTATAATTAATTATTATAATAAAATAATAATGATTGTTTATGTAAAAATCTATACTTAATAGAATTTAAAATAATAAATGGATAAACAATTCCTCATACAACCTATAAAATAATAATATAACCAAAATTAGAAGAACAAAAAAAAAACATGGAAATTGAGAAAAACACGGAAATTGACGAAGAAAGTTAATTTAAAAAATACGAGTATGCTAACTCAACTACAGCCTTTATTATATTGAATTATAGGAAAATATTTAAATAGACCGTAACAGTTATGATTTTAATAACAACATATTAGATTGTACAAAACATGAAACAATTAAATCACTCGAGAAATAATGAATTATCAACAATTATATCGCTCGACCAAAATTTTTGAATACATTTTTTTTAATTTTTAATTTCAATTTTTTTATTTTTGAGTTAGCATTCTCTTGTTTTAGGAAATCTCGATTTTATTTGTTTATTTTTTGTTGTAAAAAAAAAAAAAAACCGAACAAAAAAGAAACTACATTTTAGTATTTATTGAAATATTTATTTATCTCATGACAATTTTATTATTAATGTTTTAAAGACTAAGTGAAAATTATTTATGTCACAAAATTTATGAAAAAAGAAGAACAATATTATCTGCTTGATTTGCAAAGTAGAATATTATTGGCTATGATTTCGAATTTTGAATTATCTGAAAAAATCAATTCACTTTTTATCGAATTGAATTATTATTTTGAGAGAAATACACTTTGTCTGATTTTTCACAATCAATAAATAATTTTCTAAAAAAAAATAAAAATAGAACGGTATATTTACTTATTTCGTTTCAAAAAATCATTTATTGATATCAATTTGAAAAATAACAAATGAAAATCGAAAATAGAATGTAAACTAAATAATATGATGAATTTTGTTAAGATTATTGGCAATGAAATGTAAAAGATACAGGGTAACCAATTACAATTAGAGAAATGAATTTCATAAAGATTAATTATAATTAATTATTCTACTTTTGTTTTTAGGTTTTCTGATCTTAAACGGTAATTTGTGCTGTATAATATGTATATTTCTTATAACTGACCCCACCCCCATCCCCCTAACAATTTTTTAACACATTTAGAAAAAAAAAACCAACATAATTTTATTATATTTCGATCAAGACGTGATACAGATATTAAACTAATATATTTAGTATTGTGCTTGTACATATAAAATAAGAGTTAAATGATGGAATTACATCTTTTGAAAGTTCACAAATTTTATTATTGTTATGAATTTTATATTTTTTTTTTATTTTTTCACATAGTCTTTTTTATTATTTATTATTACATACTTTAAATTTATTTTTATTTTTTTTTTCTTGTTTTCGATGTAATTTAAGAAGCCTTAAAGAAAAGCATATATATATATTAATAATTATTAAGATTTCATTGTATTTCTAGAGTTGGTGGAGTTTGTATGACTGAATTAAATGTATTTGTAACTATATACTATGTTCGTCTGGTGGAAAAAACATACTATTACCTAACAGAAATTGTATATTACAAAAATCAGCACTCTCTAAATAAAAAGCAAAAAAAAAAGAAAATTAACCAAACAAAAAAACAAAAAAATAAAAGCGAAAAAAAAAAAATAAAAGCAAAAAAACAAAAAAAAAAAAAAAATATTAAATGGAAAGTATTATTAATAGTAATTACGGTAATATTTAAAATGAAAAATATGATTTATTTATAATTATATATATATAAAAAAAAAATCAAGTCTAAATTATTATACAAAAATATCTTATACCAATATTAATTATTAAAAGGTAAAATGTAAACATTAAATATATAATGAATAATAATATAATTACATATATATTTAATTGTGAATAGAATTATTTTAAATTAAATATTACACAAATATAGAAGTGAAAATAATAATAAAGCAAAAATAACAAGAAATTAATAGCAAATAAAAATTAATAAGAATCGTGCAATAATTACATTTGTAAAAAAAATAAAATATAATCGATATGTCGTGTTGAAATGAATGTTATTTTAATTTAAATTTTTTTTTTTTTTTTTAAAAACATTAAATTAATATTTTTTTTTCTATTTCTCTCTTTTTTCTATCTTTTTTTTTATTAAGATTTATTTAATTTGTCACTTCTTGTAGTTGAATTTATTTATTTATTTTTTTTTTTTTTTCATTCTCAAAATTGTATAAGCATTAATAATGTAGTGCAAACGTCTAAATAAATATTGTTTTAGTTTTTGAAGTAATCCATCGTTCACTGATCGAACCGAATCAATTTAGTAATGCGTAATCAATGAGTAAAATATAAAACTATAATATTTATTAATAAATAATAAATTTGCGAGTCAGCAATAATACCGATGGAACATGGAATATTATTAAAATTGACTATTTGATTGAATTTTCAATAAATATGTATTAGATTCCATATCTCAGTGTAGAGTTTTCGTATAAAGAATTACATTTTAATGAATTGAATTACCCATCAAGATGCTGAAACAAATATCGAAACAATTAATGTATGTTCGAAGTATAATAGCAGTAATATAAAGTTCAATTTTAAGTTAAAGATTTTTTTTTTGCAGTATTAGGAAGCAAACTTCAGAGGATTAAACATCTGACCAATTCCAGTAAATGACCATATTTTATCGAACCAGTTTCAAAATGCATCGATATAATGAAAATTATTTCTTTGTGTAATTATTTAGGATGCGTATTTATATGTTTAATGATGGATAAAGCTGTAGAGGTAACTAGGAAATGCTAAATCTGAAAACCAAAAACCCTTCTTTTATTTCATTTTATTTATATTTTATTGGAAGTAATTAAAAATTATTGAAAAATCATATGAAATACAATTATTTAAAAATTTTATGAGATTTATTTGCAAGTTTATTTAAAATATTAAAATGATCAGATGGAAATGTCAGTAAAACAAGAAATTGAATGAAAATACAAAGTGACCAAAATATATCAAATTATGTGCTATACAGAAAATTAATTTATAGAAAGTCTGAGTTTAACATCTATTTTTAGTCTCAAATATTTAGATGATTAATGTAATCATACTTTGGTTTCAAATTAGACCAATTAGCGATTGGATAGTCATATTAATTCAAAAACCATTCGAAAGAATATCGAACTGACAACATTTAGTAATCTGATATGTAATAGAAAAACCCACTTGGATAAATAACGAATATGTCTAAAAAAATATCAATAAAATTGATGAATGCATAAAAAAAAATCATAATTTTTTTGCCAATTACCAATCATCACTTTTTAGATAAATTCATCTTCAATATTATTGCTAAAGAAAGAAAAATTCCGTTGAAGCCAATCTTATTTGTTTCATTTTTGTTTTCTTTAATTTTCTTCATCCATTTGAATAATAATGTTGGTAAGGATGGCAAATCAACTGCTATATTCTATCCATCCATTTAAATTAACTGACACGTTGTGATTTTCTGAATATCATAGACAAAATTTTGAACAATTAATTTCATAACAATTCTTTCTTTTGAATTCAGAAAACATTCAACTACGAAACAAAAAGGAAACAATTAAATCATAAATATATTTATTTAAAATTTAATTTCCTAATTATAGAGCATCATGTTTGGTTTCAATTAAAACAAAGAACACAAATGAAATATAGTTACTCGGAATGAAGTATAAAATTAATATTGTATAAAAATACAAACAAACAAAAAAACAAATCAGTACATTGTACTGTAGAATAATAATTCATGTGCACATTGTGGTCACATCCTCAAAATTTAACAAAACAAAAAAAAAAAAAAACATTTTTCTATGAAAAAATAAATGTAAAAAATGAATATGCTTCCAGAGTTTCAGTAAAAGTAGAATAATTAAATGAATATAGAAATGAAGAAAAATTGTTTAATAAAAAAAAAGATACACGAAAGTGTATAGTGTTAGTTATTATCTAATTACCATTATAAATATAGAATCTAATTAAATTATAGGACAACATAGACGAATGTGTACAGGACACAAAAAAAAGAAACACACACACACACACACGCACACACATACAGACACAGACACAGAATTAGAGAATTAGAGTAAAAAAAAAATTAAAAAAAATATAAAATTGTTATTAATTAAATTAAGAGAGGATAGGAATAGTTCAACGTTTAATTAAAAAAAATATTAAATAAATAAATAAATGTGTCAATTTAGGTTTAGAAAAGTACAATACCAAGTAAATTTCTATTAAATATTCATAACTTACATGAAATTTAAAATAATTAATAGTTTTGTAATTTTATTTTCATGAAAATTTCACAAAACAAAAAAATTATGTAATAACAATATTACAATAAACAAAACAATTTTCTTTTATATTTTGTAGTAAAACGAGAAATAATAGGAAATAGTAACGAAACAAAATATCACAAAAGAATATGTATTTATTTATATATTTCTATTTAGATTATAAATTTGAAAAATGTTTACGGTTTGCATCACAAATAAAATAAAAATGATACATAATGTAACACAATATTTAAATTTTATTAATGATGAAATATTCAAATAAATAAGTAATTAATTAATTATACTGGCGCTAACGCACGGGCAATTATTTTGTTAATTGTTAAAAAAAAAAACCTCTATTATGATTTTAATAAGTGTTCCCCTGTTCTAAATTAAGTAACATTCAGTTGAAATGACTCGTTTTTTTTAAATGATAATCAAATAGTTTTTTTTTTTAAAGTGAAAGATCTATTTACAAAAAATCTGCTCATTCCCATAACGCAATATTACACTCCATTTAGAATATCAAAAATTCAAACTGTTTGTTAAATTTTTATTTGGCAATCAATGACATGGCTCGCAAAAGCGATACCCACATGTGCTAGTTAAATAAAATTGTGTCGTAGATTGATCGAGGAAGATAAAAAACAAACCGAATTTTTGCTAATCTAAACGAAGTGGTAAATAGATCTTGTTAAAATTATGATTTTGGCATATTGATAAAAAGTTCGTTATATAGTCAAATTCAAACTTAATATTAAGATATTGGTGATTAGCTCACAAATTCTCATGCTTCCAAATTCTAGAATTTTATTAATTCCTAATTATATTGATGATTTGAAACGATTTATAGTCCGTACAATTCAAACAAGTGGTTAAGAACTTTTTGAACTCTTGAATCCGATAAAGCTGCGAGATCGCACTTTTCGTAATTCTCCTGAACATAAAAATCCATATCGATACGTTATGCCATTTTTTGAATTATATTATTATCTATCTATGGTTATACGAACACGCGGCTATTCAAAATATCATGGAAATTATTTTTGTTGTAATTTTAAATATTTCTTTATCTTGCATTTCATTTCATATAAAGAAAAAAGAAAAAATACGATAAATCAAATAATCCAGACCTGTTCAAAAAACTTCAACACTACAAAAAAAAAAAGGAAAAAAATTTAATAAGAAAAAAAATATTTATGTAAATATATTTATATAGAAACATATAAATAAATATACTGATGTAAGTATAAATATTTATGTGTATTGTATGTAGGTATAAATATGTATATTGTTAAAACTAAAATAAACGTAAAAAAAAAGTAAAACAAAAAAAAATAATTATTAAATTATGTAATTAAAAAAAAACAAAAAAAAACTAAATATAAAAGAAGAAATAAATAAATGAATGAAACTTAATATAATTATAATTAATCATTAAAATAAAAATTTATATTTTTCAAATAAACTGTATGTCAAATTTGAGGGTACCTAAACTACAAAAAAAAAAAAAGAAATATAAATAATATAACAAATCAAATTTGACCACAGCTCACTGTTGCGCAAAACACCAAAACAATTAGATTAGTTTTTATTTCAATTTTTTCTATAAATGAAAATAAAATAAAAATTACAGAAAAAATGATAATATATTTAAATGATATTTATTATTATTAAAAACAAAGTAAGTAGATATTTATTTTTATCAAATAAAATTAAAATAAATAAATAAATAAAACAAAAATTAAAACAAAAAAAAAAACAAAACAAAATAAAACAAATAACGATAAACCAATAATATTTAATTAATTATGAATAAGTAAATAATATCAATATTTCTAATATATTCATTCATTAATTATTAACCAACATCTAAACAAAAACAAGTAATTTACATTTACTAAACCATAAACAAAAAATAATAATAATAATAATAATAATAATAATAATAATAATAAATAATAATAATAATAATAGTAATAGTATTAATAATACATATTCAATAAGAAATAACGCATTCTCATTGTAATTAAACCGATGCTACGATTTCTTTTATTTTCGTCAAGAAAACCGGCCAATTTGTGCTGAGGCTATTAATAGTAATTTCACATTTTTCGTATCAATTTATTTGAAATTATTTTTATAATTTCGAATTTATTACGCTTGGCTATATTTTTTTCTATACTTCTTGGTTATTTTGTTGATATTCAACAATCAACATTTATTAAAATATTTAACTGACATTGAATTGAATTTAATTACTTTCAATTATTAAATCTGGCATCTTCGAAATACTATAGTCACCTACGTTAGAGATTTTATTTGAATGAACATCTTAATTCAATGGCCATATATATATAATATATTATATATATACCATATAGTCAAATTGCACCAGTCGAACGGTATACTGTCCCAGTGTCGCCAATACCAGTCTAGCCGCACTATATTTTTTACGACACATTTAACGAGCCGTGACCACTGATTTCACTGATTTCACTTATGTCACTGATTTGTTTATTTTTGCGCATTACATCGTAATATATAATAGAAAACAAGAGAATAATGTGTTCAGTTGCCGCCATGTTTGTCATGGGTCCGTAGTATATCCGACAGTACGTGGTAAATATGACAAAATTGAAAATAGAGTTAAAACTCCAAATTCAATCATTAAATAAAAAGCAAAATATAAAAATTGGACTTTCTTAAAAACACAAAAATGAACAATTATAATTATATTCTAGAATTATCAAAGGGCTAAAGAATTTATTACCTGCACCAAAATAACATTGTTTACTTTCTTTACTCAAATTGGTATATTGGTATTAAAGAATATATGGGCCATTCCACACATAGTGTAACATGAGTTACTATTTTTTATTTTTCTTCTTTTAAATCTCACAACCATAATATATTGTTAATTGAAAAGTAATGTATAGCGTATTTTTCATTATATTAAAATATACAACTACGCTATACATTACTTTTCACTTAACAATATATTATGGATGTGAGATTTAAAAGAAGGAAAATAAAAAATCGTAACTGACGTTACACTTCGTGTAGAATGATGATAAAGAAAGTTAGCGCATCGATGTTTAAGATAGATTTCTAGATACATATACTTAATTATACATATATTTAAGAGCGCCAATAAAGATCATTAATTTTCTTCGACCTTCTAAATTCTAATTTTTATATTCATTTTAAGAAAAAGTGTGTACTTTATTTTAATGTCAATTTGCATATAATTTTAATTCCACGGAATAACCCGATTTGGCGATAATGCCAAATAAATGTTATGTGTTCTAACTACAGTAAACGTTCATACTATATTTAAATTATTATTTATTTTGATTATTCCCTTTTCGTATACCAATATCTCATATTTGAAATTTTGTAAATAATCGTACTTAGAGTTGAGTAATTATTATAAAAATATCTTTAAAAAAAAAATATACTAATGATAATAATAATGAAATCCTTTATAGAGAAATCCATAATAAAATGTAATTTAATAAATAAATTTAAACAAAAAAAAAAAAAAAATGAATGGAAACAATTACTGTAAATAAATCAAAAACTTAATTGTTTTTCTATATTAAAATAAGTATGAGGAATCAAATTTTAATATTTTTAATCGATTGAAAACTTCATAGAAAGAAAATATTTATAAATTAATATAGAAATGAAAGAGAACAAAAATTAATTGTAACAAATTTAGAATTAATAATTAATAACCTAGAAATATAAAATTAATAAGCAAAATAAAACAAAATTTATGTTAGACTCTGATAATGTAATGCAAACAATATGCTTCGATTTGTAATAAAAGTAGTGAATATAAAAAAATAAAAAAAAAATCAGGTTCAGTTTTTTTTTGTGGTAGTTGGGTTGAATAATTTTCGAACGGCCTTAACCTACATTTTTTATGGATATAGATTTTTCATTTACAACAAACAATCGAGATTTTGGTAACCACAATATTACTTATAATTGAAAGAATAATACATAGAATGAAACTCTATGTCATAACTCAATCATGTATATAAGCTTCTCTTGTCCTAAACTATATTGTCTGCGTAAACCAGAATTTAGATGAATGAATTATCTCTGCGTTTTTTTAAAGCAACTCAATCACCATCAATACAAGACGCAAATCTCCATTCTACTTTTTCTTCTACTATTGTGTAGAATGGAATATTATAGTTTTATATTTATACATCGCTTGCTGTGTTGTTCACTTGTTTTATGAGGTAATTGTAATTTTTATCAATTGTTGCGGGCGTTTCTTATCTTCTAGTCGTACATAATTTTATAAAGCTTTGGTTTGCTCATTACATTTTTTCTCAGGATTACCAATAGACTAAGAACTTTGAGCTCGTAAAAATATATGGTTTCGATTCGTTAAAAAAATCTTGAAAAAATTCTGAACGATTAAAAAAAAAAGAAAAAATCATGACCTTTCACCACATAATAATAATTATATAATAAAAACGAAAAATTTGAATACTAAAACATGTATATTTTCATTAAAACAAAATTCTGCGTCGTCTGGTATATTTTGTTCATTGACCACCAATGTCAGACCACTGAATCCTGAAAAAAATCCATGAGGTAAAAAAAAGTGCTTAAAAAACGAAAAACAACAATTTACGAACACCCAACACTTTATTTTTCTCAAATCTTTTTTAAAATGTCTTAAAAATGAAATAAAAGTAGTTGAGTAAAAATAATCACTAAACTTATGAACATAGTGAGAGAAAATCACTTTACATTTTTTTTTTAGTTAATTTTGAATAAAAAAAAAGATGTTTTTTTTTCAATTATATTAAATTAAAATTGAATCATTTTTTCCCTTATGTTAAAATTGAACCATTTT
This sequence comes from Catotricha subobsoleta, assembly GCA_011634745.2. NCBI lineage: Eukaryota > Metazoa > Arthropoda > Insecta > Diptera > Cecidomyiidae > Catotricha > Catotricha subobsoleta. The sequence continues at coordinate 32,087 of JAABKK020059893.1, forward strand.
TAATGCAACAAACTTATAACTTATTTTACGATGTATAAGTTAAATTGATTTTTAATAAAAAGTTAAATTCGTGTTAGTTCATTCCAATTCCCCTAATTTTTTATAGGATTGTATGTAGTTTAATATAAATAAATAAATAAATAAATGAATAAATGATAAATACAACTTAAAAAAAAAAAAAAAAATATAGATAAACTTTATGCGACGGATGCGTTTAATAAACTCAATGAATTAATAACAAAAAAAAGTCCAATAGCGAAATATTAAGATGAAAAATGTATTATGGCAAACGCTTAATTTGATTCTTCTACATTTTTCTCTTCTTTTGCATCGCGCCAAATAAGGTGTTTCTCGTAAAACGAAATAACAAGTTGAGGACATTTTACGTTTGCCTCTTTGGCAGAAACCAGTTCCGCATGGTCGTTGTTACGCCATTGCATTAAAAACTGCACTGTACCCTTCCATTCCGTTGCACCTAGAATTTTTATTGGAACAAGACCACGAGCAAACCCATTTTGATGTACAGTATTCTTTTCAACGTCATTAGGCTCAATAATCTTTTCATCGCTACCATTTTGTTTTGATGTTGAATTATTTTCATTGTTCTCTTCCAGAATATTCCGCTGACCAATTGATTCCTCTTTTTTGCTCTGGAAATAGTGGAGTTGAAATGATTTTATTACAAGAATAAAGTTAATGAATAATAAGTGAAAGCTTTCCGTTTATAAGATATCAAAAGTTAATGCATTATTCGAAAAAATGAGTATAAAGACAACAAACAAGATAATAGTATTAATTTAACAATGCTCAAATGAAGTATGTATTAAAAATGTATATCGCAAATTTTCTACAGAAATATTAATAAATTTGTTACATACTGTTGCATGTTCTCCATATTTCTTGTCATCGTCTATTTCTTTAGAGCGGCTTTCTTCAATAGTAGACTCAATAATCTTTTCATCGCTACCATTTTGTTTTGATGTTGAATTATTTTCATTGTTCTCTTCCAGAATATTCCGCTGACCAATTGATTCCTCTTTTTTGCTCTGGAAATAGTGGAGTTGAAATGATTTTATTACAAGAATAAAGTTAATGAATAATAAGTGAAAGCTTTCCGTTTATAAGATATCAAAAGTTAATGCATTATTCGAAAAAATGAGTATAAAGACAACAAACAAGATAATAGTATTAATTTAACAATGCGCAAATGAAGTATTAAAAACAGGGTTCCAATGATTTAAATCAATTGATTTAAGTCATTGATTTATATCGTGATTTAAATCAACTGATTTTTTTAAAAAAATCATTGATTTATATCAATTTTTAAAAATTGATTTTTTTTTCTGGTTATAATATATTTCTGAAAGCCGCGTTCTTAGTTTTCATTATTTGCTTTACGGTATATGGAGAATTCTTTGCTATATCGTTTTAAAAATCTTATTGATCAAAAAATAAGGCCGTTTCATGAAAATATAACTTAATTTACGGTGGTTTTTTTGGTCACAATTGGCCATTTCT
>JAABKK020059904.1:0-33589 GCA_011634745.2 Catotricha subobsoleta
AAAAAAAACATGTTTTAAACTAAAAAAAACGTTTTTTTTGTTTTTTTTAAAAAAAACAATGTTTTTTACCATCTCTGATTTTAAGGGGGGCTGTCATACAAAATAAAAAAAAAAAACTTAAAAAAAAAATTACTTGTTTTCAGGGTATACTTTTCTCAGGACTGAGTAAACGAATTTTAATGATTAAGGTACCGTTAGACGCAGAATTTATTCGACATCAAAATACATAGGTTTTGGGGTTGGACTTTTTTGAACCGTCAGGTAAAAAAATCAAAAAAACAAATTTTTCGACCATTTTCGAAAACAGTTTTTTCGAATTTTTGAACTGAAAACCAAAACTGATCAAAACTAAAACCCATATATTTTGTCACAATTCCGAATCTGCGTCTTACGGTAGGTCAATGATCAAAATCCGTTCAGCCAATCCTGAGAAAAAGCCAAAAAAAATTGAACAAAAAAAAAAAAAACAAAAACAAAAAAGTCACTAAACCTATACCTAATTTTTTTCAAAAATGAAGTAAAAATACGACACTCGGGTTTATCTCTATTATTTTTTTATTTTCCATTTCCTTATAAAATTATTTTACTTTATTTTAAGATCCTTGCAGCGTTTCAAATAGAATTGAATCAGGAGAAACAGTTTGTTTTTACTACCATTCGTAGTTGGTATTATATGTTTAAGCAACTGGTAAGTGTGTATATCGGATGTGATGGACCCTTTTCTACAGAAGAAGCGGGTCACTAAAAATGCCATAACCTTTAATAGACTTTTTTTTAATTTTAAATTAACAATAACATTTATATCGTGAGAAATTAAAAAATTCTTAGTGAGTTGAAATATCATAATGGTTTATATAATACAGCAAATCAAAATAAATTAATAAAATTCCAGCTTGTTTTATGTATTTTAAGATAATAAGTAGAGTTCATCAGATTTAATTCCAATATATTTTTATTATGTGGGCAATTCTATGGCCACGTAATTTTACATATTTCTTATTCAATAATTTAATAATATTGGGCATATTTCAAATTTTAACTGAATGATGAGATGTTTTAATAACATGTAATCATTAAGAACGCGTAGTCATTTGGTCATTGAATAAGAAGATTGCCTTATAGTCGTTATGTGGGCGTGGATTTAAGCCTGAATTATATTCGTAGCATAATTTAACAAATATAATGCGGGTTTTACTCACATGTAAGTAGCGAATAGATTTTTTTATTCAATTCAATGAGTTCAATATTATTTTTAAGAAGAAAATCGAGCAAGTAAAAAAAAAAGTCGTTATAATGTTTATTTTATTACTCAATTTGATTTTCTTTCTCTTTCATTAATAATTTCATTCAAATAATATTTATTGAGGTAAGGTTAGTAACTTGAAATTCAACCTAAAATTATTTCTATTTTGTTAAATCATAGACTTTATATAATTATTAATTATTCTTAAAACAATGGAAAGTAAAATATAAAAAGAAAGAAATTAATTTTCTATTTTACAAAAATTAAATAACTGAGCTGAATAACTATTACTATAAAAGTTAAAAAATGTTATCGCTTGATTTTTTTAAATTGTATTTTATTTTAGATTTTAAACTGCTCCTTTGCGATACGTAAATGTACACATAACACATCATCAATTAAACTATACACATGATTCAATTATAAAAAAAAATTCGTGAAAAATTTACAGTAAGAAATTAAAAATTAATCTCTTCCTAGAACTTGACCTCGTCCCCAAGCATTTGCACCAAATAATCTGTTTCTTACACCATTGCCACCATTGCCACCATTGCCAGCATCTTGTTGAACTGGCCTTTGATTTTCAGGGGCAAAACCAAAACCATGAACACCGCCACGTACATCTGGGAAATATTGTTTACTAAAATGAGAGATAAGAATTTATTAACAGATTCTTTTCAAACACATTTTATTTCAACTTTCTGTTTTGTTTTTATTTTATTTTTTTTAAATTACTTACATAAAAGATGGTGTTTCCAAATATGATGGACCACCAAGCTCTTGTGGATATTTGAATTTCAAGAAGAAATATAAATGCCCAACCAATATTCCAACCAACGAGAATGTACTGCCATTTGAAAGAATTAAGTTAAAGCCCAACAACACCCATGGTAAGTACATTGCTTTAAACCGTGTTCCAAACCAAAAGTTAACAATCACGTCTTTATTGAGTTGACACCAAACGTACAAAACCGATAAAATCAATGGATCCATTAACAACTGAAATTATCGAAACAAATTTTGTAGTTAATAATATCAGAATAGCTAATCTACTACGTGAACTTACCGGCAATTCAAATATTAACCCAACAATAACACAACATAGCCAATTGAAAATTAATAAAAAGAAATAATCTCCTGGACTGGTTTTGTAATGATCGCTTTCCAATCTCAATGAGTAATTATATAGGAAATAGCAATTTAACATAAAATGAAATCCTGTTGATGGATTCAATGGATAATAAAAAACACACGTCAGAAGTCTCCATATCTGAAATAAAATAAAATGGTCTCAAAAATGTTATAATAAAATAATAAATTTCATCATCAAGAACCCACGTAAGTAAATTGTATGCATGACAATGAAGTCAAAATATAATTTACCTGAAATTTTCTATAAACCATTTCGGGTATTAAATATAGCCATTGTCCAGGTAATATTCCAAAGCGTGCCAATAAACATATTCCAACTGTTAATGATAGCCAATATTTCGTAAAAATTGGTAAACTCTTGTACCAAACAGAAATATCAGTCATTTCTTTTTTTTTTAAGGTTATACAAAAATAATTTTAAGATTTTATAAAAACCGAGCCTACACAAATACCACTAATAATTTCGTTTTATCTGATTTAATTTACCATGAATTATTTATTTTATGGTCCAAATTCAATCATAATATTTATCAATATATAAGCAAGTACTTTCTTTAGAAAAAACAAACAAGAAAATAGTCACACTGACTTTGCTTTTATATTTAATAAATGAGAAACTGATGACAGTACTGCACAAACATTTTTTCTTCATATATGTGACGTACTTTTATAGTGAATGTTGTAAGGTTTTATTTTTTTATTTTTCTACGCACGATATATTACGTGTTCCTATTAAAATTATTTGTTCATCACTACGAGTATTAAATATCAAAACCATTTATGCACAGACACAGACGCTATGATATGTAGTTATAAAATATTGCGCTAACACGGCCGTTCTATGTGTTTTTGAACAGCCTATTACTATAGATACACTATAGAGATAATGAATTTTCGAATCGTCATTAACTCGTAATGAGCCAATCAGAACGTAGTTATCTTAATTATAAACTGCGCGAATGCTCATTAACTCTATAGTGTATCTAGAGTATATCTCGATTTTGGAGAAATTTTGTATCGTTTTCGAGTTTTTCGAAATTGACTAAACGAATAGCGTGATTTTTTCGTGGTATTTTGGAGAAACAGTATCAGAAAATATTACTTATCTACTATAAACCCATAGTATGGCGTACTTGATACTTCACCGTTATTTCGTGCTTGTTATGTTAGTGAAAAATTCTGTCCACCATACAGTGGTTTATAGATACTATAATATTACCCTATCACATAATTTTTTTGGGCTGAAACTTACGCCTCCAAAAGTAACACAAATTAGAAAAGTAAATAAAGTTAAAAGAAATTAAAAGAAATTACTTGACATTATTTATTTTCAACTCAATTATAATCCCATTTTAAAATTAAGCTCAGCTGAATTATCCTCCACTGAATTAAAGCCCACATTATAAAATAACCGCCATTTATAAAATAGGTATATAAAAAATTGAAGATTACTTTTCGGGGTTTAAATTTCCATTAAAAAAAATAATAAAATGTATTTAAAAAAATTCACCCACCACTCTAAAAATATAAATTATAATAATTAATTAGTTCATCAAATATAGTTCTTTTAGTGGAATTTAATTCAGTGGAATATCCCTCCAGCCTCCACTGAAACGTTTTAATGTTACCAAATAAACTGATTACTCCATAGTAGTCGAAACTACGAATTGTTTTAGGAATATAGAAAAATGCGATAAGACATTTTTTGATTCCTATTTTCAAAACCTGGCTACGAGTTATCTGACCACTATAATTTAAAGCCTGTTCGCTTAGTATTTTTTTCATAAGAATTTGAGTTAAATTTTGATTTCTGATAGTTATAGTTTTAAATTAAGTTTAATCAAAACCCCGTTAAAAGGTGAAAATTTTACCAAAATTAAAATAATACATAAATTTAAAATGTTGGATATTAACTATATGTATTATGAGTACATTAATTACAAATTAACAAAATGTATACATAACTATATTAAATGGGGATATTTAACTTATACAATAATAAAAAAAAAATACGTTTACATTAACATTTCTACCCACTAACTATACCAATTTGTAAAATTGAAAATAAAACAAAAAGTTTCAAATAAAAATAAAGCACATTAAGCTTTTAAATTTTTTCTATAACAAATGAAATTAAATAAATAACAACAAAAGTGTATAAGCATAAAAACATAATATTCATTTTATGTACCTATATAAATAAACACATATACCTATATAATATATATGAATGGGTAGGCGGTCTCTTTTTGTTGTGTATGTGTGCATAGCATACTACAGATGATAGCATAGTTAAAGAAAATTCCAAACCACTCAAAAACTGCAGCTGCTACATTTATACTCTCTAAATATAAAACTCAGTTATCGCATTGTATGGCATCATATATATCAAAAGTAGGGATTTTTAACATCAAAATGGCAAAAAGTTTTTATTAAAAAAAAAAAAAAATAATAAATAAATAAAGCATGAAAACATAAACAAAAAAAACATTATACTTTCACACATTTATCATACAGTATATAGTTTCGTACTCCTCCCGTATTTATTTCATTGACAAGGCTATATAAAAATAATATTGTCCTGATGAAATTTCCACATTTCCCCAGTTTTAGTTATGATTTTAGCTCTGAGTTCTCTTGCCAAAAAAAAAAATAAATAAAATGTATATTCATTCTCAGCGAAACACCATTACACGCAAATAGAGCAGTATTTTATAAAATTATAAAAATTGAAATAGTGTAGGCAAATCGCATACCTTTTTACGTAAGAATTATATAAGAGCATTTGACTTAAATAGTATATACATATATTTAAAAGTAAATGTTGGATCGAGTCTTTTTTCATATTGAATACAAGTCTTTTGGTGTTAGAAATGTGAAAATGTTAGTGGGACTAATTTTGGTGTTTCTTATAATCACTCTTCATAGAGATAATAACGAATATGTGTAGTTTTAATATAAAATTCTGGCTCAAATTAAACATTCAACCTATACACAGAAATAAATCAAATAAAATTCGGTTAAAAAAGAAGTAACATCTATTTCAAACGACCTAACATTTCGCACTGCTGCTCTATAAATGGCATATAAGCCATTTATGTATTGTATGGAATTAAATAAAAAAAAATAGTAAATAAAATACAAATGCTTGATATATTATTGAGATTATATACAACCATTTTGTGTTAAATTTCACATATACACTCTCACATTCGGGATAGTTATATACAATATTTTGTTCATTTAAATAAATCATCTCATCACAACACAGCACAGCACAAAAGTTAAAAGAAACTAGCTTTCAACTCTAGTTCATGTCATTTTTCATTTGGCAAACGACGCAGTGTAGAACACAGTATCTATTTGAATGGCTTTTTTTTTTTAATGTCTGTTTAGTTTTTTCTTTATTTTTATTTTAACGGTGATATCGCTGGTCTGTTATAAATATTAAAGAATTTTTCAGATACTTCTTTTTTTGCCATCTTTTATTTCCCGTCGCTTTTTTTAAAAAGCTTAAATAAACGTCTGATTAATTAAACATTGTACAAACCATAAATAAATGGAAATTATTCTATTCTAAAAACAAAAGGAAAATATTTCTTTAAATCATTACTAAATGAAAACGTTTAAATTAAAAGAAAATACAAAATAATAAAGGAAGTGTAAATAATTAAAATAAAAAATTAATTTGATGAAAACGTAATTATTATTTTTTAATAAAGTAACAAAATTTATATAAAAATAAACACTATAAATAAATAAAAAAATAAAATAAACATAAATAAATAAAGTGTGACAATCTTCAGAATTTTAAAGAAAGAAAGGATAAATTGAAATAAAATTGTAAGTTACTTTTATTGTAATTTCTCTTAATTTTTATTTTTTTTAAATTTAGAATTATGTATTATGTTTTATTATTATTTTATTGTTGAATTTTACCATAAAATAATTTTATTATATTAATTAAATATATGCAATCGGCAATAAGAAAAGCAAAGCAATTCATACAACAACAAAAAAAACAATAAGTACTTATAATAAATAAGAAATATTTATTTAGAAAATGATAAATATTATAATCTTAATACTTCGATCGAACTGCTCAATAATTCTTTTTATATATAAAATAATATTATCGACGATTCAAAATCCACAAGCATGTAATTTAATATTGAAGTTAATACTGTAATACTTTATCATTCGGTATGCTAATGAAGATGGTTAATTTATTTAATTTATTTCAAAAAAATTAAAAAAAAGAGCTTTTTAAATTTTCCTTTTAGATCTAATTATTAAAAATTATAATTTGTTTTTCTTTGTACTGGAATCTCTAAAAAAAAATAATAATAATAAGCATTAACTTTAAAAGATTTTTGTTTTTTTTTTAAATAAATATAATATTATTGTCCATATATTCTACTTAATTTATTTTCTTCTTTCGCTATTGGTATATAACTCTAAATATTTATTGCATGAAAAAAAAATCCTCAAAATTATTATGCAAAAGTTTATCAAAGAATTATTTGATCTTCAAATTGAAGCATTTTGAATTCATAAATCATAAAATTGTTTTAAAAAATTTTTTAGAGAAAAAATTAAAATTATATATATATAAATTTCTATTAAAAAACGGTCATTAAACTCTTCTCACTAGAAATATGAAAGAAACTTATAGCAATTTTCGGATTTACTCCAGTTATAAGAAAAATATAATATTAAAATTTACAGATGTTCATTTTTTTTTTATTTGCGAATAAATTATTTATTTTTAATGCTTCAAGCCGTCGGTTTCTTCTAGGGACTCAATATTTATCACAATATCTTCTTTCATAAAATTAAACAATTAAACTATACCAAAATAATTGTAGTAATAATAGAAAAAACAGATTGCTTACAACCAATTTTCCATTGTTTTTAAGCCATGCACAATATCTTCTCTGAATTACTGATAAAAAATATATTTCACATCTGCTAAAAATAGTAATAATAGGCTCAACACTTAAACTTTGAAGTTTGAAGCAGCATCACTTCTTTTTAATTATTGTCAGAGCCGTTGCGACCATACAGGTCAATAGACGACCATCGAGTAATTCGGTTAGGGGACAGCGCGAGTTTTTACGATTTTTCTTTTTATAACAGAAAAAAGTCTGCGTGAGTGAAGAATTTTTTCTTTGCTCACCAAAATTTTCACGGATAGATTTTTCTTAATAAAAGGCGGTTCGGCCAACTCCTTAATCTGACCTATATAGTGCCAAGTAGAGCTGTTATTATTCGTCAAAACTGAAAACCGGATATCCGTATTCAAAATATCCGGTTTCAAATTTACCGGAAAACCGATATCCGTAAATTTGAAAATCCGGAAAAGCATGCAAAACCGTCAGTATCCGTAAAACCGTCTATATGCCAAGATCCAGCGGCACTGAATATTTTCATTGGTTAATTTCATGGACAAATTTTCATTACAACAAAAATAAATTAATAATACCTTGGTGCATTCTAGAAAAATATAGTTTTTACGCTATGGTTAATTAAAAATTAATTTTAGTGCAATTAATGGCGATTTATTATTTTACATAAAATGCGCATATGTACACAATATCGAAAATGCCATAGATTTTTTTAATCCTTATTTTGAATGTAATAAGCTTTTTAATGAATTTTCTAAAAGATCCAAAATTGTTTTATATAAATTGAACAAAGAGATTTTTCGAATTTTGTCGAAATTTTGTATAGGATTTTAAAAAAATATAAATTACAAAAAACTAACTGTTAAAAAAAAAATTATAATAAATAAAAACTGTTGGCAAATAATCATATGGTATTGAATAATATAACAACATCTTGTAATAAGATCCGCATATAAAAAAAAAAAAAAAAAAATGACATCTTTAGGAAAAAACATGCTCATCAAATCGATCGCAATCAAGTATGGCTGTACCATCGCACGTGTAAAACTGTTATAATATATAAAAAAAAAACCTAATAAATATCGAGCTATTGTTTATATAATATGCGCAACAAATATATCGTTGTTTCATCCATCACTCAGTCCTATTATAAATTCGGAAAACTCTCGCGGCTTTTAATAAGAAATGTACTCACCAGCAACCAAATACAGCTCAATATACTACTATAAGTTTATGTATGATATGATATATATGTATATACTATATTCCTATATTCCTATATTCCTATGTATTTTTTTTCCTTTTCGATTCATATTGAATAAGACGCGCTTTCATGTAACATCTGATTATACAAACTAAGAGTTACAAAAAATAAAATTAGAAATATAAATTGTTCTCTTCATTAAACTAGATCAGATATTGTTATATGGTATATTGTATAGTTATAAGAATTTTTGATAAAAAATTGATAAACATAGCAATCTCATCAGAAATTCAGCTTCCATAATTTCTGAAATGTAAAAAATAAAATAAAAGAAAAAAAAAAAATTCACATAAAATATTTTTCCGTTAATGTTTTTTCTTATTTTAGTTTCAGAATTTGTTTTTTACATTTGAATAAATATCATTATAGAATTCAAAATTGTATTTGTGTGTATTTTATAACTCTATTCATAAAGAAACAAATAATTACCTTTTAGTTGGTTATATTCTGTGGTCCATAATCATTTCAATACAATCAGTCATAATATTTAAAGGTCATGTACATATTTTAAATTAAAAAAAAAGACAATATTATAACTTATAATATGATCCACACCACGATAATACTTTATAAAGTATGGCTGCTGCTGTTTATCGATTATTATGATGAAAGTACGTCCTATCACGTGTTTAAAAAAAAAAAAAACAAGCTGCCAATGGATTAGTACACGACTTAATTTTTGTTAAGAATGGTACCAAAAGACGCTCGTGAAAATAAACATGATTCGGTTTCGATCCGTTCACTAAATCTCGATAAAATGCGGAATAAACAAAATAAAAACTGATAAAAATATATTTATTTAAAAGTGAAAAATATTCTGCGTCTTTTGGTATATTTACCTTACTTACTGGATTCTTTTTTGTGCACTTTTTTTTTCGTTATACAAAAATGAAGATTATTCCATGGGAAGCTAGTTTTTTTTTTGATGGTGCACTTTATTTATTTTTTGTTTTTCTTAATTTAAAGTCGAGCATGTTTTTCGAAATTTTTCAAATTTCTCAAAAATGAAGTAATAACTGGAATTATTTAATTTTTGTTCGCAAATGATCTGAGTATAATAACTTACGTTAATCCAAATACTTAATTTTAACACAGCAATCAGCCAATCCATTGGAAGACTTCATCATTTTTCTAGATATTAGCCATAACCCTCTATGTGATTATCTTTAACGTTTGATTCGATATAGATATCCTATAGTTTATTCCATATAAAGAGACCAACGGTTTTATGCATAGTTGTATATAAGCATAAACTATATAACGTAAATAATAAATATGACATATGAGTAATAAGTCATCCCTGAAAATATCAACCAACGACATTGCTGTATTCAAATAAAAAAAATAAAAAAACCGTTGGTCTATTTATATGGAGCAAACCATACCTCTCTATCACAATTTCTTATAATTGTAACAAACTGGCCACCCGTCTTAAATATCAAATGGGATTCAATTAAATTAAACGCATTCGGTAAATATACATAAAGAGATGAATCCCGGTAATTTGGAATAAACATAGGTCTGAATTTAAATCGAATTTAACTAAACAAGATGTCATGAACTAATCAAACAGAACTTATGTAATTTCAAGCTCGCTAATTTCAAAAAACTGTATGAGACTAGGACAAGAACAAATATGTTATAATAAAAGGTCGCTAAATTCTGCAAACCCAAAGCTAGATTTATTAATTTTCTCTTTAAATGAAGCAAAAATTCATGTTATATAATTTTTTTTATCTATTAATTAATAACATACAATATGTTCGTTGCTATTCAACTAAATACTTATAAACTTATTAAAAAACTCCTATTAGGCTAAAAAAAAAAAATCGCTATTTGATTATAAATAATATTTTTTTTATATAAGACTTCTTTTTTAGGAGTTGTTGAAATCAAAAATTTCTCACAGTTTAATAGTCGTTATTTCATAATATAATTCCTGATTCGTTAAAATCGAACAAAATAACAGAAGACCAAACTATTTCAAAATATGTAGTTATTTAAAATATTAAGTAAACATTATCGGTTTCAAATATTTAACATTAAAACAGTAAAAAAAAGAAGAACGCATAAATCAAAATGAACACTATTAAGAAAAATATTGTGTATTATCAAACTGTGTCAACAACAATGTACATTTGTTCTCTCTATACTTCACATAAAACAAACAAAATAATAATAATATGCAATATAAAGAAAATGTAAAACAACAACGAAATGACGACCGTAACTCTATAAAAAAAAATCATAAATAATGTATTATATCGGCGCAGTTCCATTTAGTTAATATTTAAGTAGAATTGGTTTACACAGAGCTACAAATACATCTCAATGTAAATATAATCAGTCAACATCGTCATCATTATAATAATAATAATAATAATAATAATAATAATAAAAATAATATAAAATGAGTATAAGTTTATATAATATATAAGTATATATATATATATAAGTATAGGACAGCTGTGATTTTTATTTGATTCCCCTATTTTATAATTTAAAAATGAAAATATTATAAACTTTATTATTTGAGAGCCTTTTATGTGTAACAAACTGCTGCTGTTTAAATGCACTGCAATAACATATCCAACATAAAAAAGCTATAATATATACACACACACACCTATTATATTAATCATAATGTAAGTGCATAGAATTAGAAAATGGGAAACGTTAAAATGTCCAGCCCACAGTTAACTAGTGTTTGGTGTTTCTGTGTTCATATTTTTCCATTCTACACAGTGATTTTTATAATATATTAACTCAAGTAATACCATGTTGGTAATTTGAAACTTTGTATACACGCCCAAAATGTTTAGGTTAAAAATCACATCTATTGTTGAAAAAATCATTTGAATGAGTTCGTATTTAGAATTATAACATATTATTAAGTAGTTTATATTATGTGATATTTGAAGTGAATTGTTCATTATTTTTTTTTTTAGCTCACTTAGCTGTTTTCTTGATGAATATCAGCTTTTCGGTTTCTGCGATACGTTTTACATTAGAGACTAAATTTTTATTGATATAGGAATTTGGACAATATCTTATCGGACATTTAAAAAACAATTTCATTTGGAAAATTTTTAAAAATCTCCAACAAAGGGTTACGATTTATCCATTTACTCTTAATAATAACATCTTTACTTCACATTTTCATGTTTCGATGGAATATTCTCTGTATTTGTTACAAAAACTATCAATGTGTTGTACAGCACGTTTCGAATTTTATTATGTGAACTCATTGCTATCAATAATAACGCAATTGATCAAACAGGCCCTCAAAACTATATCCAGTATTGCTGTCGGCTGCCTACGTACGTGATACTGACTATATTTCTTGACTCTATCTATATACTGTTTAAAAAGTTACACGCGCAGCTTTTTGTTTTCAAACTAAAAAAAAAAAAACGTTTTGTCTTTTTTCTTTCGTTTTTAAAAATATTAATTAAATTTTATATGTTAGACCTAATAAGTATAAAATAATGTTACGTTGCATTTTACCGAATTTACATTCACAAAAAATTATTAAAGCTATTGAAACACCTGAAGATGAAATAGATTATTCCGAAAAAGTTTGTGTTAAATTAACATCAGTTATATTTTGCTTCAGAATAAGGAGTTTTGGAGTTTTAATAAGAGGTCGCTGATGTTAAAATATATTTATACGTAAAGATCTTAATCTTAGAAAAATAACTGTTCTCGTAATCAATTCTTCAAAAAGAAAAAATTAAAAAAAACTCAATTGAATTCTTAGAGTTAGACATTCAATTTTTTTATCGATTGATAAATATAAAATTTCACCGTATTTGAAGACTCTAAAATTAAGTTAAATTCGATTCTGCCACTTTTTTAGCAAATTTATAACGTTTAGTTTTAACTAATTTGTTTTTGCTTGAAAAAAAAAACTTAATATAATATAAATTTCGAAAATTATTATTTAGTTCGTGAAACATACATGCGCCATCGGAAACGTTTATATCTTGTTCGTACAATTAAATAGTTTCAATTCGGTATGTGATTTTGCTTAAATATTTTGAAAATATTCTTCATGAGATTCTCTCCAAAAATGCCTGCAAATATTTTTAAAATTAGAAAATCAGACCAAAATTGAAAGATTTGACATTTATTCATTTTAAATATTTGCTACAACGCAACGCCTACCCAAAATGTTTGTACGCAAAAAATTCAATCCATTATAAATGTATGAGAACGATGCGATACAAAAGACTATTTCTTTCAATACTATGGCATACTATAAAATAATCGCAACAGTATGTTCAGTATTTCGGATAATTGTTCAGTATTTCGGTTAATTGTCCAGTATTTTTGTATCTTTATAAATAGTACTATTTCACCAGCTTTTATTAAGCTGAAATCACCCTTTAAAATATTGGTACAAAAAATTAATGAAATTTTTTTAATGAAAACGTTAGGCCGTTAATTTTAAATCACATTCTATTAATTTTTAAATTTCATTTCGAGCTTTAAATGCAGCGAAAATTATATAATTTTTTTTTATTGCAATCACATCGCAAGTACGTAAAAATATTTGAAGGTTCTTAAATTTTAACGATTTTCAGTTCAATTCAGTTTTTAAAGAATTTTAAAATTAAGTTTTTGAAATTTTATTTGATTTATAATACATATTTTTGTTAGTTTTATAAAATTTTGAATTAAAAATAATAAACTTCGCCTGACTTTTTATCTATTCCCGTAAAATATTTTTTTTTTAAACTTTATATATGCAAAATTTTCCAACGTTCATCACGCAAAAAGAAATAGTGCAAAAATGACATTCAATTCAATTTATGTTGTTTAAATAAAGAACCACATTATACGCGATTTTTAATGGATTTAAAGTAGCAACGGAGACCCATCGCATACAAATCATTCCAATGATTTAAATCCTTTTTAAAAAAACAAACAATAAATGTGTTCTATTTAAAATTTTGACATGCCGCCGGCCGTTCATGCGTGCGATGTCATGTGCATAGTTTTAGGATTAAAATACAATAAACTAAGTACTTACTTATACTTATTACTGAATTCGATTTAAAAACCAAATTATTTCTTTAAATTGTGTTCGTGAATTTTAAGTGCATCGTGATACTTCTCTTGTGAAATTTACTTGCATATCGATGAATCTGTTGGATTCAATTTTGATAATCGCATAATATTTTCATTTACTTTGAATAATAGACTTCATATTAAATTCATAATTTTAACCTAAATACCATTTATCCCAAATAAATCCTACAATTTTAATATCAACAAATATTGATTGTCAATTATAGCCTCCTTAATTATATACCAACAGTCAACACTTCTTGAATTTAAAGCTTTCATTACCATCTTCTTATTCAACACCACCAACACAAAACTGACAATAAATATTCAGACAATGTAACACTTACTTAGTGAATTTAGTATAGGTAGGTAGGTATATACAGACTATAACACATTTAAATTGTATGGGAACTGCAATGCGAACAGAAAACTTACTCATAGTTCATAAGCTTATGTATAACATTGAATAAAAGCGGAAGCAAACAATTTGAACCAGATGTTGATGTATTCGATATGAATTTTATTGGAGGGATGATTATGATAGATATTCTGGTTAATCGGTAGATTGAACGACGTTTTGACACACGACACAGTTGTTATTTTGTATTTTTCTTCTTTTTTTTGCTGTTTGGGATTGTTGACTGTATATTGGATATATTAAATACACATATATATGGTTGGAGAATATTTGTTTTATTCGTGTTATATTCGATTAAGTCAGCCAATAATTCTATGTTCTATCAATTTCTAATTTCCGGTAAACGGAAAAGATAATTGATTTTATTGAGGTCAATCTACCTAAATATTTAATAATATAGGGAAAGATTTGACTTTATGTATATAGAAAATAGTCTCTTTAAATAAATTCTGATTATAGAAAAATAAGCTAAGTGTAAAACATATTTAATTTGTTTCTTCATAAGAACGCGATATTTCAACCATAAAAAATTGCGAAGAATATATTCATTCACTCGTTCGATTCTTTCGAAAATACTTATGAAAATAAAATGTCTACATATTATAGAGAAAAATACAGATATGACTTTGAATACACATGTGAATGGAAAAACATGTTGTTCATATTAAAAGAAATAGTAATATTAACACTATTTTATTTGCTATGTTCATTGTTCACAGAGAATGTTTATTATTGTCATCCTCTCAACGTCTCAATACATATATTAATTGAAAAAGAGCCATCTATCTGCTGTTTCTTTCAACAATAATAAAATAATGATAAGTATCATTATTTGTAATGAAATTGAATCTATATTTATGCCTTGATCTTGAATTTAACACATGGCTATTATTACGCATAGGTATTAAAACTTATCATTTTAACATTGTCGATTTCATATATGTACATAAGCTAAAACAAATGAGCTTTGTTTCCATACATATACAAAAAAAAAAAACTAAATTATATTGTTCTTAACTAACCTGAATTTACTGGTACATTTTCATTAAATATATTATATTTATTCATCCCTTGCCTTATAAAACATTTGCCCGAAAGCTATTTTACAATAATAATAACTCATGGCATATTGCTGTTGAACGAACAATTTGAATTTTAACCAGAGATAAGTTGTCGGTTTGGTTCTTTTATTCTATTGTTTTGATGCAATCGTCATCATTATTATGAGAAGAACGTGCTTTTTGCTATTATTTTATAAAAATACACGACATGAAAAAAAAAACACACCACATACATTTTTCTTTTAATTTACACTGAATTCCGGTTTACATATAAGAAACATCAGGAACAAGAAAATTTTCATTGCATTTTTTTTCTTTTTTTAATTATTATTATTACTTACTTTCTTTTATTTATTTCCATTTTGAACGTATACACACTATACAATTCAACTTGTTATAGTAAGTATTTGAGCACTTTTTAGTGCTTTTAATGCAACGAGTTCCTTTTCTAAATGACATGAGTTTTCCGTGTGTGCATTTATTCTTGTAGAATAATAGGATTTTTTTTTTTTTGGTTGGAGTGTTTACTTTACAAAACATACAAACAAAAAATATGTTTTAATATTTGTAAATAAGTCTTTGTATTTTCCATTGTATGATTATATATTGCAGAGTATTGTAAACATGCTCAATGCACATTCAAAGTTAAAAGTTTTTGTATAAAATATTCGTAAAAAATTTAAACAAATATCTTTACTTGCAATTTAAAAATGTTAGATTTCAAAATCATAGAAAAAGCAAAATTTTGTATAAAATAATATGATTGCACGATAAAATAATATGAATTCACTCATTTCACGTTAAAACTTTATAAAATAAACAATTTAAATGATTGTTCATTAAATATTTAATTCAATTGTACGATTATGTGATAATTCTGAATAAAATTATCAATTATGTAGAAAATAAATATTATCGCAATTAGCAATGAGTTTTCATATAAAATATTTATTCTTCTTCCCAAGAGAGATATAGATCCTTCCTTGCTTATAAAATAATTTAAGATATTATAAAACAATATCATATTTCCCGTACCAATTTCTGCAACTTATACACTTTAAATGATGTACTTTAGCCATCATTTTCTTATTAGCGGTTTAAAAATTCATAATGGTTTAATAGAATATAACCATAGTCTTCACTATTATCATTTTAAATATCTTTGTTATAAACTTTTAAATGGTTTATTAATCAGTCAGCATTCAGTGTTGTTGTGAGTAAGTAGGACTACTAGACGACTTGTTCACATTGCATACAAGAATATTGATATGTTGTTCAAACTGATTCGTGATTACCAACAGAATCAATTTTTATTTTATTAATTCATTTTTTTTTTAATTTTCTTAATTTACTGATCAGTGTTCAAAGAAAGATAAGACACATATGCTCCATTTATTTCATGCTTTGAGGGTGTGGTATCGATTACATCAGATAATTTTTTTTTATAATAAAGTTGTGATGAACGTAATCTTAATATGTAATGATTTTATACGATTTTATATGTTTTCCAGAACCATTATCAATTACTGTGATATAGAAAGTATTTAACAGACAGGTGTTGGGAATTATGGTTTCCATTTAGATTTCCAAAGTTTATTCAAATATTGTTTAATCTGCTGATTTAATCGTGATAATTTGATGGTACATTTTCAAAATTCTTAAAAAAACGGTTAAAACCATTTTAAACAAGAATATTTTTCATAATTGAAAATAATCATTAGAAATACTTACGCAACCTTGCCTCAGGATAATAGGATACAAAAAAAAAAAGAAGAAGGAAACCATTTAAATGTTATTGAAACCCACAAAATGATTAATACATAAGGATGGATTTTTCCTAAGCACACACAAGATAATAAATAATAATAAAAATGAAAAAACAATATACCGAAATAAAAAGAATTTAAGCCAAAAAATAAATGTACAAGCAGAGTACAGTGATCAAAGAAAATATCAATATTTGCTAAACAAGATTGGATACAAAAAGATCCATAAAAAGAGAGATAAATAACAAAAACCCACGAGTAAATAAAATTTCAAATTCATATACTTTCAAATAACAATTGAAAGTTTCTGGCAATCATGTATAAATTTGTGAATGCTTTGTAATTTATAAAATGTAAACAAAATCCATTTCGTTCATTTCACATTTACCTACTTAATAATAATAATAGGTTACTATTGCGTTTTATTCCATTTAATAGGATGGGATATGTGATGTACACGATGTGATCATCCATATCATCGTCTATCGCTAGAATGGTTTTAAATTAGTGATGAGTCCCCTTCAAATATACATATATAGGACGGAGGCTGTATGTATGCAATAAATATCGAGGTATATTTGTTTAGTTTTATAGAAAATAGAATATTGGATAAAGAGCGAGTATAGTCACTAGAGACATATACCACAATATTATTAACAAATCAAATACATCCAATTGAATGCCTTACAGACCCCAATATTAGGCGATTATGTAAATAATGTTGTTCAAGAACACCATAAAATACACGCATTTCGTACTGCAAAAAAAAAAAAGAAAAAAAAACAAGAAAACAAGAAAACAAAAATAGGGTTGCTGGTGTTGTAGTAAATTATTGAATGTAAACACATGCTATTTATTTATACATAATAATTATCTATTTTGTTTATTAATAACCGAAATTATTATTGCTGGCTTTTCATTTTAAGCCAATCAGAGATGGGTTGATTGAATTTTAAGATTTAAGATTAAATAATATATTGGCTAATGTCTGTGTATTATTATTTCGATGATTATTTCACACAAATATCTTTTATGCATAAATAAGGTCAATTCCTAGTATGATGTTCATGAGTTATATGAATACTATATGAACAATATTTATTTGTTAAGTTTGTTAATACGCATAAATTAAGACAATATTCGGCAACTAAACACCTGAGTTAAGGTTATTGATATTTTTAAATAGGTCAAATAATTCAGTGAAAAAAAGAAAACAAATATTCTCTGTTTTTTTTTATGATTAAATTCAACCTCAATTCTTAACATTTTATTTTTAAAATAAAATTTATAGTTAGTAAATAATATGTACTATAGTCTCTTGGCGTTCACATAAAACATATTAATTAAATACAGTAATAGTCTAAGAATGCAATTTATATACCACTTTCTTGCACTTGCAAAACATAAATTGAAACATTGTAAGCTCGCTTTAAACATATGTACTCGTATATTGTATAAATGAAAAAGACACCAAAGAATATTCATATTGGGTCGTTGCCTGAAATTCAGAAACTAAATTGGTTTTAGTTTTATTTTAGCTGGATGTTTTATAGCTAGTAAATCCATTTGATTGAAAATACTGAAATATTGCGCGAGAATTATCATTTCTCCTACACAGTATTATAATGAGTAGATACTATACAAATAAATACTTTTTTTTTTCTCATATAATAAATCATAATCTTCCTTATAACCATTTATGGTGCAAAAAGAATTAACCCTCTTTACCTACTTCCCTGCACATTGTTACATTTATACACTTTAAATGAAACCAAAAACATATACAAATAAATTGTTAATCAGTTTATTTTATGTTTTTCCGTTGGTGTGCAGCTTATCGAATAATTTAAATCTTTCCTTAAAAAAAAAAAACAATAATAAGTTAACTTGCGCTTGCACAAATTACTCATTACGATTTATTCTTGAGATAACACCCTTCAACCAAACGATAATATTGGTGGCGTGGCGTTTCGTGACATATCAATTTTATACTAAAAAAAAAAAAAAAAAAAAACCGAGTATACTAAAAAGGGTAGTTTCTCAATTCACATTTGGTATTTCGCCTTTATAAATGCAGACATTTAACAATAACAACTTTGCGGTGGTGAGGTGATGTGTATTATATAAATTGTCGACAATTAATTATGTTGCATATCGTGCTCGAGTGATTAACTGATTTATATCAGATTAGTAGAAAGAAATAAAATAAAAAACATCGCATGTTTACTATTATTATAGTTTCGGTTTATGATTAGTATTTTTCGTATAGAAAATTTATGACTGGAAAAATGATTTAATATTCTATTAGATTGTTTCATAAATTTTGTTTATGTTTAAAACATTATTCATATAAATTAATTGAGGAAATGTAAAATTAATAAAGGTGTTTCAACACCTCAGAAATGAATGCTAAACAATATCACATATGTATTTTTTGTGACATATTTGAATTTCGAGGTAAAAAAAAATAAATGAACAATCAATTTGTATACAGAAAAAGCGAAAACGAACAACAAACAATTGTTATTGTAAAAGGTATCACTATAACAAGATTTCGAACAATAGATGACATACTTGAACGGTATACTTACCTACTCAAAATATATAAGGGAACTAAAAGCATTGGTGATATAATAAATGGTTAGGACATCCGCACACGATGCATTTGCAAGACACATAGAGCAAAAACAAAATTGTAATAATCATATTGTTCAGCTGCCGTCTTAATCAACTTCTTGATATCGTAGGTCGTTCAGATGTACAAGAATGTTTTAAACCTACATATAAGTACAACACATAAACCAAGGACATAATAATATTCAAAGAAAATGTTGACACACCCCGACAACGAAATATTATTGTACTCTGCAACGAGCATATACCGTTTATATAAATGAAGAAGAAAAAAACGGTCTGATGGTTGAGATTTGATCCTTTTCAATTTTATTATATTTTGCAGGCACACATCTAATAATATAGTCAAATTCAACACAACAATATAATTGAGTGAAATATATTAAAATTTAGTCTGAAATTTTTAATGTACCAACCGGAAATGATTTTTTTTTTTTAAATACAATTGTATAATTGCAAAGACGCGACGCGTGTTCAATATCCGGTTGATAGTTGTATTATGTTTTGTTGATGATCATTTTTAATGCTTTGTTGTAAATGTACTTCTAGGTTCATATTTCAATATTGCCAGTTGGCTCGTGGCAACGGCCTTTTTTGTGTCAAGCAAAAAAAATCGTTTTTAATTATTTCTATTCAATTTGCTCGTACATAAAATAAACGTTTACGAAAATCTCAAAATACTATAAATAGAATTGAAATTGAATGCAATCATAATTATTATTATTTATTTTCGAATCAAAAAGACGACTGTCGCCGTTTATATTATTAAGACATCATATTTTGTGTATTATGCTGCTACGTCTTTAACAGACATTCAGCGCAAATGTACCTTTTGAATTGGAAAAGTGGCGGGAAAATATTTTTTTTTTTCATATTTCTTGTCAATGAACATACTTTTGGCATCGGCATTCTCAAGGTGTGATAAATCTATTTAAATGACAAATGCATTCAACATCATTAAACATTTTTATTCTATTGAGCATTTCGAATTAGAATATGAAATTGAGGTATTTTAAAAAAATATTTTTATTCATGATATTTTTACTGTCATAATAAAAATATTGAAAAATAAGTAAATTCTCTTCTTTTGTTGCGAAAGTAAGTTATACGGAATACGGATTTACTATATTGAAAGAAAAACTTAAAAATAAGCGGGAATGGTTAAATATTTTTCAAGATAATTACTCTATTTTCTAAATTCAAAGTAATATATAAAATTTTATATCATTCAGCCCCAAAGTTATTTCTACTTATTAAAATCAAGCTGCCGTAATTTGTTTAATATCCACCTCAAATCGATTCAAATCAAAGATTAGCTTATCATATCTCTTACTTTGCGCATATCCAAAAATTAACTGATCATATTGTTATAGGATTTTCATTTAAAAATTAACCTAAATCTGGTAAATATTTTGCACATTGCTTATTCATTCATTATCTTGCATCAGACAATAAAAACCTATTACCACAAGACCATATAATTTTGCATTTGCTTTATATACTTATACATATTCCGTAAATATGCATAATCCTTAAATTGAGTTCAAAAAGAAAAAAAGGAAAAGAATGAAAAAGAATCGTCTCTACAATTGCGGTGTATTCGAACAATGTAATTTATTTCAATATACATATAAATAATAAATACTTACCTACTCATTACAACTATTTAATAACCGCAAACAATAGTCATTCATAAACATATAATATACAAAATAAACTAAGTTTTTACAAATCAATAGTAGTAATAAAAGTATACTTATATTATTGTATTGAATAGTAAAATAGTTTTTTTTTTTTTTTTATTTGAAAGAAAATGCACAATATTAAAACTAAGTAGCATAGCAAATAACACATGTAGTTTCGTTACATTTGATGTCCATCGGATCTATTGTTGTGTTGTACTTATATTTGATAAATTTTCTATGTTTAGTATAACAAATGTTTCGGTTGAGTTCATCAAAGGTTTAAAAGATTACACCGACAACCGAACCGATTTACTTACGTATTTATAAACATATTTTTTTGAATTATGATATTTTTAACATATACGAGATTAGGGATGTTTTGGGTGGATTAGTTCTCTAAACAAGCCGATTTGCGATTATTAAGTCTTTCAAAAAAAATAAAATCTTTTTATATTTTTTTTTTTTTATTATTATTTTATTCTCATAACGCAAAAGTATAAACAGATTATCTGCCCACCGTTTTAGATATTTCGGTCGTTCGTTAAAGTAAGATATTGCTTTATTAAAGGTAAATTTTACCGACACAACGTTATTACCTCTACTTACAATCATTATTACTTATTAGGATACTCTTACTCTAGATTTTTAACAATTTGTGACAGCAAATAGAGTGTGGAGATAGCACAAATTATGAACCCAATTTATTTGGTATTGTTCATTTTTGCTTGGTGCGTTTTATCTGTTTTTCTTTTTATATTTTTTTTATATATTATTATATATGTATTCCTTAAAAGCATAATACATAATTGATATATTCACCTAATTTGCTGCGTAAGCCGGAAAATAATCATTTTTATTGTTTGCTAACATTAAATAAAACCGAATTAAAATTTTAAAAAAGTCGTATTTATGTGAATTCCGTGGAAAAACTATTTCCGGTTGTAAGCATGACAATAAATAAGAACAGGATTATAAATAAATACAGATATGTATTTGTTTTTAAATTTTCAATCTATGAATATCGATGTAAATTTAAGTATGAAAATACGATTTCTAGAAAAATGTTCTTTTAATTTAATTTTTTTTTCGAATATATAAAAGTCCATTCTATAATTATATTATTGTGAGTAGCTCATTTTATAAATTCATCACAAAACCCGTCACATTAAAAGATTACCATCCATATTTAAATATCTTCAACTTCTTTTTCAAATTTCTGCATAAAACTAAAAACAATAAACAGATAACAATAAATTTTTCCAACACCCTTTTAAATATTCATGCCCTCAATCTCTGTGATTCACCTATTCAATGTTTTACAATATTCAGTTAGATATTATATCATCCCTAAAAATGTTTCTATATTTACCAATACATTTATCAATTATATAATATAAATGTAAACATCTACTCAAAATATTTCAAATACATAAAACTGGTACATTAATATTTATTTATTTTAAAATTGTGTATACAACACAAATTCACCCTTATAATAAGATATAGAAAACATAAAACAGACAGAGGGCGGGTACATTTAAAATCCATATCGTATCGTATGTTTAGTATATAAAAATAAGAACACTTACAATGAAACACTTAACGTATGCGTGTTGGGTATTATAGATTTGTGGATGGGATTTTCTATGTGTATGCGCTACAGCTCGCCTTTTCATTTCAAATTTCTTTAGTGAACCGAATGTACACACAAGAATTAACTGGCTCTTTTGCTGGCAACTAAAGTGAATCTATTTCAAACAGTTCAATTGTGATTTTGAAAGACAGTAAACATTAGTTAGACGAATCTCGAATGTTAAATTCAACTAGTTCTATTTTTGAAACGTTAACTATTTTGATAAGTTAATTCTTGAATTTTATCGTGTTTACATTAGATTTAAATATTGGACTTTATGTGAACATTTTGAATTTTAAAAGTTTTTTGTGCAATTGTGTTTTTAAGGATAATCAAATTTTGATGAAACAATATTTTTAATGTGCAAAACATATACGTTTCCTGTTGACTGTTAGAAATATATAATTAAAGTGATTTACATTTCTGAAGAATTGCAGTTATGGTCTATTTTGTACGTCCTTTTTTGTATACTTATTTAAAAGTCATTATGATTTTTTAGTAGTTTGTCTTTTGCGGGGTAAAGATATTTTTCTTTTATCACTACTCACTTTTGATGTAGTTAAATTTTACCGCCAAATTGTAAAAAAAAAAAATAACTTTATCTTATATTATTGCTAAAATTAATATCAGTTGAATAAAGCAGAGTCTAAGCGATAGGGAGAAGTCTTAATTAAGTTCAATGCAAATATTTTTATTTTCATTCAAATCTTACGTGAGCAATTTTAAATCAAACAAAAGATCCATTCGGACAAACTCTCATTCTATTTATTTTCATTTTAATGGTTCTTGAATATTAATAATAATAAAAAATAAAAAATAAACAAATATAAAATCGCGTGTATGTGTTCGTCATTGTGTAAATAAGAGAAACGAAATAAAAAAATATATCATATATATATAATATATATATATATTAAAGTTTTCTTCTCTTTAGACGATTTAATTGTTGTTGAGCGGCTTATGTTGTTATTTACTCTGTTTGTTTTATTTCAATTATTATTAACTTCAATTATTCCAGTTTACCAGCTATATGGGCATAACCAATCTGTTTTTTCGGTTTACATTTGTGCTTAGAACAAATAAATAAAAGTTTATAAAAGAAAGAAAAATTAAGGGTGCGACACTTTATTTATTTAAAAAAAAAAAAAGAAGTGAAACAAGAAAATAATAAAATGTTAAAATACATACGAAATAAGATTTTACCGCAAAATTTGAATATTAAGAAGGGTGAAATTGCTTTGTTTTTCTAATAATATTGTTCCAAATAACCACACATTTAAAATGTAAAATTTCTTTTTGTTTTTATTCGACAATATTTTTAGTTTTGTATTTTTTCTAAATAAAACAAAACAATAAATGAAAAAACACGCTTTAAAGGGTTTTATTTATTTAACTTACAAAAAGAACGTAAAAAACCACTGAATGCGTGTAGTAGAAAATTAAATATAATCGCTGCGGCACAAGCATCACATTCAAATCAATCTAAATTAATAACACTTCGATGGATTTTAATAATTACATCTTTTCCAAATTAATATTAATAATTAATTTTGGTCCTGTGGAGATATTTTATATCCTTCGCAACATAATGCAAATTATTTGTTTTGATCAAAATAGAATTTCGTTTATTAATTTGTTTTTTATTTTTTTATTTACAGATTTCTTCTGGTATGCAGCCGTGCAGCCCACCAGGCGTTCCAATAACGTCCACAAGTCCAATTATGGAATCCGCAAATAGTACAACAATACCATCGTCACCATCATCACCAATAAAAACATCAATTTCACAACAACGTTCAGGATGTCCATTAAAATTTTCAATAGCAAAAATTATGGAACCTGATAATAATCGTAACAGAAGCAAAAGTCCCATAGCTCCAGTTTCCATGTATGAAGATGATGATTCCAGTTCAACATCTGATATTGAAATAATTTCATTGTCATCATCAACTACATACGATTCAGCATTTAAGAGATACATTCCAACTTCAACAACCGTAGCAAATACTGTGCAACAATTTGTAAATCATAGACATCAGGAATTAATTAATCAATATCCATTATTATATTATCCAAATCAATTGATGTGTGCCGCTGCACAATATGCTGCTTTAGCTCAACATCCTAACGCAGCTGCTGTTTCATTGTTAAGCGGTGCAACGCCAACAAGTCAATTTAATTTAAATTCATTGGGTACATCTTTAAACCATTTTCAATCGCAGTCAGTTAGAAGATCGATGGCAGCGGAAAAATTGCCTACATCACCAATTTCACCACAATCCATCCCAAATAATACCAAATCTCAATCTTCTAGAAATGCTTCACCAAAAGCTCATTCACCTTCATCATTAACGGGCAGCTTAAATGGTGTGACCGGAACGAATGGCAAACAAAAAACATTTGCCTGCCAAGAATGCGGTAAAGTATTTAATGCACATTACAATTTAACACGCCATATGCCAGTTCATACTGGCGCTCGTCCATTCGTGTGTAAAATTTGTGGGAAAGGCTTTCGACAAGCTTCCACATTATGCCGCCATAAAATTATTCATACACCAGATAAGCCACATAAATGTCATACCTGTGGCAAAGCATTTAATCGTTCATCCACCTTAAATACACATACTCGAATTCATGCCGGATATAAACCGTTCGTTTGTGAGTTCTGTGGCAAGGGTTTTCACCAGAAAGGCAATTACAAGAATCACAAGCTAACGCATAGTGGTGAAAAGGCTTACAAATGCAATATTTGCAATAAGGCATTTCATCAAGTGTATAATTTAACATTTCATATGCACACACACAATGATAAAAAACCATACACTTGCAAAATATGTGCCAAAGGATTTTGTCGTAATTTCGATTTGAAAAAGCATATGAGAAAATTACATGAATCGGGTAGCGGACGAAGCAGAATATTAGCAGATCACCATCATAATCACCATCGACAGCATCAAAATAATAGTTTAAGAAATACTGGACCCATATCACCACCTTCAGCAACATTATCAGCATCAACAACAACGAATATAACAACACAATCAATGTGGCAAGCAACCACTGTCCAAAATCTACATCATCATCATCATAGTTTAAGTGGTGGATCAGTTCGAGGTATTGGAGCCGGATCATCATCACCTACGGATTATCCAATTCCATTTATGTTGCCATCATCGATGAATGGTGGACATGGCCATCAAAGGATGGACAATACACCATTTATTGGCAAAGTATTTTGACATAGATATTATTCACAAACAATACATCAAAGTGCAAAATATATTTTAATTGATTGATTGATGTTGATTATAAATGGCGATAAATTTTTGATCAAATTTATCAACAAAAAATATGGTGGTTAAATAAAAAGTGATTTTAAATTTAAAACATAATTATGTCATATTTATTATTAAAATATTAAAATTGTATAACTATCATCATAATCGTAGTCAATATAAATTATTAAATTATTTCATTTAAAAAAAAAAAGAAAATGTGCAATAAGTTCTTAATTTTAAGCAAAAAAAAATACAAGATATTAAAAAAGTTTCTCTATCTCTAAAACAGAAGTAATAACTTTATTTTATTTTCTAAATAATTATGATTCATGATATTTTATTATCGATATTATATTAAAAAACCTCACATCATTACAAAATTTAGGGAGAACTTTATATTATTATTTATAATTGCAAAATAAAAACAATGATAATAATGTATTTTTAATTTTAGTTATAATTATTGTAAGAATTAAATTATTGTATTTAAAAAAAAAAATCCCAACCAATTATATAAATTTATTATTGAAAGTCAAATAATAAATGATTAAAAATAAAAAGTAAATGATATTTTGTTTTATAGAGATTACAAATTTTGACCCATAACAGCAAACAGTGCCTATTTAAAGAAAATTATTACAAAACAAACAAAAAGTATTTTTAAATTGTTTTATGTCTTACAGTACATAAAGGAACTATTAAGGAGCGTATTCATGTCTGGGCCGCGAATGCTAAGAGCTGCAGTCCGTCGCGCTTGTTGGTTTTTTAAATGTGATTAAAACATTAAATAATTGAACAATTTTTGAAAATATTTTTTCTCCACATCGCTTGACGACGATTTATATTATATAGAAAAAAAAATTGAAAAAAGATTATTTCATATGACATTATTTCTAAATAATTCAATTTAACATTTAACTATATGTATCTGACGATGCTGTCTCGACATATTGAACTTTAGCTGAAACACTAGAATAAAGTCCAATATCTCGAGAAAAAAAGCAATTAAAATTGGACGAACACATGTAACAAGAATACAAAATTATGTCGATCATAGATAACATTGGAAACTTTGAAATGACGAACATCCAAAAAACCATATTTATATAAAAATACAGCGGAGGAAATATTTATAAAGGCACTTACATTTTTTAAAATAAAATCTATAAATATGGTTGGAATATAAATTTTTGGTCATTTCATTATTTTTTAATTCTAAATAACATAGTCCATAGCGAAAACAAAATGAATTTGTTCTTATATATTAAGAAAATGAATAAAATGAAAAAGTGACGTTTTTTGGTGGAAATAATTATAAAGGCACTTGCAAAAAATATTTTTTGTTTTAAAAGAACAGGCATATTAGAAATGTGTTTTTTCTCCATTATATTTAGCATGTTCAAGCCATCTATTTGGCGTAAATCAATTAATTTTTTCAATGCATCTTTTGAAATTTTAGACCATGCCTATCGAGTTGTCGTCTCGAAATCCGGAACAAATCTAAATTGTGATTAAATTACATCAGCGCGTGCTATTGTTATCTATTGGTTTTCTTTGTTCCTTAGATCTAGACTTAAATAGCATAAAAAATATTTTTTGCAAGTGCCTTTATAATTATTGCCACAAAAAAACGACAACTTTTTTCATTTTATTCATTTTCTTAATATCTAAAAACAAAAACAAATTCATTTTGTTTTCGCTATGAACTATATTCTTTAGAATTAAAGAATAATGAAATGACCAAAAATTTATATTCCAATCATATTTATCGATTTTATTTTAAAAAATATAAGTGCCTTTATAAATATTTCCTCCGCTGTCTGCATATATAGACGTAGAGAGTGAACAAGTTCACCAATAATTTATCAATATTAGAATTCAAAAAACAATGTATAAAAAAAATATGTTGAACGTTCTTTCTAATAACGGCATTTATTATTGCATTAGGCCATCAATCCAGGAAGCGAATATAATAAACAGTGTCAAGTAAAATACTGTCGAGTGTTCAATTGGTCGACACATGGCATACAAATTTGTTCTTTTACATATACATTGCGTCGAGCAATATACGTCGATTCCACTCTTCGATTAGTTTCATGATTCAGTGTGTCATTTTCTCATACGCTAAATGCGTCGAGACTCCACACCGCTCATGATTCGTCTCCAATAGGGGTAAACCCGAGTTTCGTATTATTTTTTTAAATGGAGTTTTTGAAATTTACGAACTTACGAAAAAAAAAATACGACATACACGTACTTATAAATATCGCATACTTATTTAATTTTCAGAAAGATAATAATTTGAACTCAGACATATTTTATCTGGCATGTATTTTAGTTGCCTATATTCTATATCTATATGGTCAATTTCAAATATTGCGGATAAACTTAGACAAGACCAAGTTTTAAATTTAAGTTGTCATTAATTACTTCAAGGCACAAAACTATATTTCAAATGAAAAATTTATTATTATTAATTATACAATAAACAATTACTTTGGTAGATGAAAAGGTTCGTATACACTAACATCGGGTTTTCATTACTATAATAGTTAAAAACTTTTTCGATCAATCCAAGATACTGTTATAATGAATTAGAAGAAGACCGAGATATATACAAACTCAATGTGGAGTAGTTATCGTTTATTGAACACAAAAGAAAAACTATTAACTATAGTATAAAAACGTAGTATACGTAGCAGTCTTGAAATTTTATTTATTTTTATTACAATTCAATCGTATGAGTAGGCCCGTATATAGCTCAAACCACCGATGCTGGGCATCTTCTTTTTTATAAATTCGATTTGCAGTCAATACAGACTATTCTAAATGTATGGCCCTGCGTAGCAGATTATATATATTATTATTATTATATTATATTTTGTGCAAAGATATTGGACGCTGGAACGCTAATATGAATTTTTGCCTGACTGTAAGACTGGCAAGGAGTGATTTTTTCTTTCAATCTAAGGGGGGAGGGATATAAAATAAATACTGTATATAAATGTTATAATATTTTCCGTAAAAAACAGGCGATCAACAAGAGTATAGATGTTGGAAACAAAGTATTATATTTTCAACAGGCTTCCTTGTCACAAATAAAAATGTCTTGCGGTAGCAAGAAAAACAAGTTGATCATAAGAAATTGCGCAATATATTTTTTTTTTTTAACTGTATTTATATTTAGTATTTGTAACATTTTGATATCCTGAAAATAAAAATTTGAAATATATTGTATAATACAAAAATGAAATAAAAAGTTTTCGGCCATATCTAATTCATCATCATATAAGAGTCTTTATAATAATAAAACTGTGCGTGTAGTAAAATTATAATATTTCAAGCCTAATTGAATACTTACCCTATTTGAAAATAATAATTATTATTATTATGTTAAACTTATCCATAACTTTGTATCGAGATTCAAGAATAATATCAACAAGTTTTATAAATAACTTCAGCTAAAATTAAATAGAATGTACTTATGTGTTAACTTGTAAGGTGCTGTTATATTATTAAGTAAATTGATAATCTCATGCTCATCTGAATTGAAGAGCTTTTTGATTTATTATTCGTATGATGAACCAATATATATGTTAAAACATAACACTATATACCAACATGAATGCAATTTACTTAAAGTGTACCTACATTAATTTCTGTAGAAACTTAACACTTACAACATTGTGTTGTTTCCGGAAATGGTAGTTCTACAATTTTTCTATTTGAATTTCAATTAATTTAAAGTGCGGAAAACTTAATAAAATGTGTTAAATTTAGAACTAAACAAGAAATATTGAAAGACTTAAGGATATTATTAGGCTACATATACTTAATTCATATCATTACCATTATATATAAAAATAATTTTCAATTGAAATTTTTCCATATATAACATTATATTTTATAAAAATATAGTATGCAAATCAAAGAACCTTTATTAAACAAATAAAATACACGTTTTAAAGAATTTCTTCTGTTTCACATTGTAGACTTACGGTGTAATAAAAAGCAATAATTTTATACAATTTCTTGCAACATTTAAAATTATAAAAATATAAATAAAACTCAAATGAGCACAAAATTTACCGCCATC
This sequence comes from Catotricha subobsoleta, assembly GCA_011634745.2. Taxonomy (NCBI): domain Eukaryota; kingdom Metazoa; phylum Arthropoda; class Insecta; order Diptera; family Cecidomyiidae; genus Catotricha; species Catotricha subobsoleta. The sequence continues at coordinate 30,211 of JAABKK020059904.1, forward strand.
CAAACATTTATAATTTCAGTAAGAGAAAGTATATAAAAAATAAAAAAATAGAAATAGAAATTTACGTATAAATATGTAAATTTAATTGCATGCGAAGCGGTTGCATATTCAAATTGCATAAAAATGAAATCATGGGGCGTCAAGTAAAATGTCATCAGATAAAGTGCATGACGTGTTTAAAATAAATTTATAAACAAAAATTTGTCATTTATACCACCACCTCGAAATGGTAAATGGTATGTTTATTTAAGGGTTCTACACACAATTTTCCTTCTAGACGTAAAAAAGCATATAAATAAATAAGTAATTAAACCACATACAAATTAGTATGCACACACAAATGGTATTGAATAAGTGTTACGTGATATGGTCACGCATACCTTTTATTGCATCAAATGCATTTATTGTTACATATTTATTTATTTAGTTTTTTCGAATTATAAAGTATACAGCAAGTACACACTTGAAATAAAATGTATTTATGATTAAATTAGAATTTTAATTTAGAAAAAAAAAATAAAAAAAAAAATATTTGCTACATTGATACACAAACTCAAACATATATAGTTGCACTTATTGACTGGAATAAGTTTTTTTTTATACAGTTGATTTTTTTATAACAGAGTGCTTTTACATTGAGATAAAACATGACTATTTATGTGAGCCAAAAATTCACGAAACCAATACTTTATTTTTTTCAAAAATTATGTAAAATAAAAAATCCCTTGCCACTGGGAAAAAATACGTTGACTGCGATTTCGTGTCCCAACTATGGTTATATACAATATTGAATATACATAGATTACAATCTATACGCAGTATTTATTATCTATGTTAATGTCACAAATTTTTTCATGCAAAACAGCTACTTATTAAGTCTATCTATACTTTATGTAATACCTAATATACCGTTTGAAATATTAAATTATTAAGCATTTGAAATATTGAAGTTTTATAAGTATATAGAGTATCTATACTATTTAGTATCTAATATCACATATTATTTGGAAACTATAGTTGTATATTGTATAACACTATAATGTTAAGTTTGTAAAATTTATACATGCTTTGTTTGTTCAATTTTTATATTTTATATAAATTTGGTACATTATTTTTAATTATTTCTTTTCTTATAGTTTTCTTAAAAATAATGGAATGTCGAACAATAAATAAACAAATTTTTAACAAATAATAATACTTAATGGCCAACTGCTCGAAAAATGAAAAGATAATTTTGTGACCTCTTGGTCTTCATAGTTTTGAATAATGTCAGTTGCTGAAAATTTATTATAATTGTATCGCACAAAATGTAATAGAGGTTAAACAAAATACTTAAATGAATAAATTGAATTGAATTGAATTGAATTCATAGTTTTGAAATTAATTTGAATTTTATGTGAGCTGAAATTTTAGCTGAAACGAACATATTATTTTGATCCACTAGATACGAATAAAACACAAACCAAAATGATGATGTTTTGTCTATGGATTCAGTATGAAACCGCATGGCACCTGATTCTATATGTCATTCTCTCCGGCAATATTTATGTATTTGCATAATATTTGACAATATTTCCACAAATGTTACTGACATGCAAATTATTAATTTTTTTTCTAGCTCTCGAATGGTAAGATTTTATATAAAAAAAATGTCCACTTTTTTCCAATTGAAATAGTTTCATTTAAAGAAGAGAAAATAAAATATTCAGGAACATTGATATTTCAATACATAAAAATGTCGAGCAATTTTTGATTTTCGATTAATTTTGTTGATATTTATAGTTCTATTTATTCATAACATGTATATCAGAAAATTTATTTATTATTACATATAATAAAAGCTCTTGATGTCAAAATCACGCTGAAAATATATAGATATTAAATTCATTTCCATGTCAACTTGTCCACACAATATAACATGTTTAAATATACATAAACGGAGCTCATCAAAATTTAAGTAAGTAGGTATATTTGAAAATTTATAGCGAAAATGTTGTGGTTCAATATGTCGTGAATAATATTTAGAAAATTGGTGTAGGCAGTTGTTACCTTAATCATAATCAGTCATCATCGCATTCAAATACATGGTAAGTTACCTATTTATAAATAATTTTCGAGATGTTTAACAAAATCATATGATATCAAATTTGTATATAATTCCAGCGTTATGTACATATTTAGTTATGTGTATCCTATTTCAATTCGGAACAATATAAATTTAAGTACTGTTGAGACTAATTTTCATAAAATAATATAATGCTATTTTCTCTCTCATAACAAAATTACAACACGCATATCGTTAATTCGGAAAATACAAACAACATTAACCGCCGCTAAATTTGAACATTTTCGACTTAGCACCAATATTCTAATAGTGAGCAACCCCCTTGCCATTTCATTATATAAATAATAGTTAAATACAACCACCACATTTTATAAAATACGTTTTCATTCCAAACATACCGCAGCAAACGTACCATACTTTATTCTTATATGTATTTACATATTATTCACTGAGATAGCATAGAACTACAGATTTGTTGATTTGGTAATAATACATATGTTTATTTGCAGAGATTTTCAATTCATAAAAATGATCATGACATTTTAAATAATGCAGTGTGACAGCACATTGAGTATTTTATGTGTGTGGATTTAAATCAACCGTAAATTTATTTGTACATTTGATTAATTTTTATTATTGGCTTGAACTTTTTTTGGTTTAGGTAATAGGTATGGCCCTTAATATATTATAATATGGTGTAGCCTAAATAAATGGTACGATGCTGCGTTTAGTATACGATCACAGTATTTTCTTTTATTTTTTGGTAGCTCAATTTTTATTTTATTTTTTATTGAAATAGGGCAAATCATAAATATAAGTTGAGTGGAGTTGAGGGATGATTTTTAATACGATCCATATTTTTTCAGGCATAATTAGATTGTTTATTTAATACCTAAATTGTATTGTAATAAAGTCGTCAGATAAACATTTTTGAATTTAAAAAGGAATGATAGATTTTTCAAATTTTATTGTGAATTGCTATATTTTTATTGAAACAATTTGAGATATAGATGTCGCGTTCTTATCTTTTTGTTTTCAAACATTTTAAATCCAACTTTAATTTAAATTTAAAAAAAGAGCAGCAAAGAAAAGTTTGACCTTTTTTTTGAAAAAAAAAGAAGAAAAAAACTCATCCTGAGCAGACTACTTTGTAAAAGGAGCTATGTGTTAATCAGTAACAAGCGATACATAAACTATTTTAATGCGTGACTCTTATAATACTATCACAATATTTACTAAGAATTTTTTCCTGGTAAAATGTATTTCTCCATACTTTCTCCATAGTTTTAAATGAAAGGTACTGAGAAAAAACAG
>JAABKK020059915.1:0-19988 GCA_011634745.2 Catotricha subobsoleta
ATTCTACGTCATTTTAAACAATAATTCTTTTTTTCAAATATTTTTTGAAATTGTTTAGTCTCTTTTTGGTCACTTTTCCACTTTTTTTTTTCCAAAATTCAGTGAGATCCTTGGAATTGTTTTAGCTTCTAATTGAAACTTATTTACTTATTTATTTATAGGCACGAATTGTACAAGAAAATGCATTGAAAGAGGATCCAACCATATTTCAATACGATGAATTATATGACGATATGAATACAAGTCGTGAACAAGCTAAAAAAGCTAAATCTACAGAAGTGAAGGGGGCAAAATATATCGAAAGATTATTAGTTTCAGCTGACAAGCGAAAAAAAGAATATGAACGTCGTGTTGAACGGCAAGTACAAAAAGAACGTCAAGCAGAAGGTGATATGTATAAGGATAAAGAGTCATTTGTTACGTCGTCGTATCGAGCCAAATTGGAAGAAATGAAATTAGCGGAAGAAGCAGAAAAACGTGATGAATACTTGGAAAATATTGGTGATGTGACGAAACAACGGGATTTGGGTGGTTTCTACAGACATTTGTATGAACAGAAACTTGGTCCTGAGAAACCAAAGCAAACAAATATTGAAAACATTGATTCAACGGAGAAATCTATGACAACAATGCCGTCATCGGATACCAATAATAAAAAACACCGAACATACAGAAAAAGAATATCTGTCGAAAATGAACAAGAAGTGGAAAATGACACTAATGAAGAAGAATCACCAAATAAAAAGACACATTTACAGTCTAATTTAGATGCAGATTCGGATTTTAGTATTGACTCTGATTCAGATGAAGATAGTGATACTAAGCTACAACCTGATAAAAATAAAAAAAATCCATCTACTACTGATGACTGTGAGGTTAAAATTGAGTCAAAAGTCACCGAACCTGTTAAAGAGCATCAATTTATTAAACCTGAAGCAGTGATGCAGATTGATGCGAAGGAAATCAAAATAGAAGATACGGCTGAGAAAAAACCAGTTAAACCAAAAATCGATATTTGGAAAAAGAGAACTGTTGGTGATGTATTTGAGGCAGCTCTTTTAAGATATTATGAACGAAAAGAATCGAGAAATTCGCATTAATTATAAGTAGATATATTTCATTATTTTAATTGTTACAAAAAGAGAAAACTAATCTTAATAAAGATATTTTAATTAATGACCATCACCACTTCCTTTATATTTGGCTATTAATTTCTCTAAGAGGCTCTCTACGAATGATTTAACAACGGTTTTATCCAAATCAGTCATTAAATAATTCCGTAAGTTTATTATGACATCGGTTGTTAACTTATTTACATTAATTTGCATCGGATGTATTCCTGGTACCTTAACGAGCATTTCAACAAATTCAATTATTTGCTCAGTCTTAATAATATCTTCCAAAGGCAAAATACTAAAAATATCTTGCAGAAATTCACAAATAAAAATATCTGTATAGTTCAAAATATCTTTGGGCACTCTATTAATTTGCTCAGCAATAACACTTTCCAGTACCTCCTCAATCGTAAATTCTTCTTCTTCTGAGTTAAATATATTCAAGACATCAGTAAATAGTTGTAAGAAATTGCTTGGCTGAATATATCGTAAAGTGTTTTTGGGCAAAAATGTCTTTATATGCTCAGTAACACAACGTGCAATCTCGTCACTTCGGTCTGGTTCATAATTGGATATAACTTGGGCGAAATAATTACTTATTTTATATTCATGTTCTTTTAACATTGATAAATCGATGTGTGTTGATAGAAATTTCCCTAAAAATGGTTCAACAACGCTGCAAATTTTTTGAATTGTTTGTGAATCTTCTACTGAACTGAGACGTGTACTTGATCTTGTCGATTGCGGACCATCGTCACCATTTTGATCGAATAATAATTGATTGTATTCCTTTACGGGTTGCCCACCGTGTGTTATTATTGGATCAAATGGTTTTGCTTTCATTCGTAACGTTTGAATATCTTTCTTCAAAGCCTAAAATTAAAAAGACAATAGAGAAATAAAATTATGTGCAAATAAACAAAACAATTAATCGATATTTACCTTTAATTGCTCTTGTTGCTGCAATGAAATTTCTTTCAATTTTGTCAGATCGGTATTATAATCTACATCTACTTCATTCGAAAGTTTTAACTGAATTTTATTTTGATATTTTAACGTTGCTTCTATCATGTTTTTTTCTTCTTGTAAAACCGTTAAAACATGTAATTTTTCGATTCTATCTTGTTTCACTTTTAATAATTCCGCCTCTTTTTTAGCTAGAATTTTCTAAGAGCAAACCAGTTTTTAAATAAAGGTTATAGAATATTTGAACGAAATAAATGTGTATTTACTTTGAGCTCATTAGACTTTCTCTCATATTGTTTTTCCACACCATCAACATTAGCTTGCATATTATATAAAAAATTCTTTAAAATTGATTCTTCCATTTCATCCAAATCCACAATTGTACCAAATTTTTTTATCATAGCATTTTTGATTTGCTCTTTTAAGCTATTTATTTGATTATTCATATGATTACAGTCAGTTTTCATTCGAGCTAAATGAACAACATGTATTCTAAAATGAAAGATTTTTTTTTATTTTTAGGCAATTCGAATTTTTTTTAATGAATTTTTAAACCATGCCTGTGTTTTCTCTGTTCTTCAACTGTTTCAAGAGCCAATTGACCAACTCTTTGATAAAGTTTCATTATAGTATTATTATTAACAAGTACTGTATCTTCGATGTCATAAAACTCTGTTTCATTATTAAAATACTGTAATTGATCCATTCGCAACACAACTAATGTTTCGATATCATTTAAAGCAATTTGTTTTTCCTTCTGTTTTGTGATTAAAAATTTGCAATTTATTTTATTTTGTTTAAGAATTAAGTATAACTTACGAAAAGCTGATGAAGCTCATTTTTCTCTTTAACTAATTTTGCATCAACAACTTTACTTTGCTCATTCAATTGCTCAATGCTAATTTTTGCAATGGAAACTAATTTATTATCATCGTGAATACGTTGCTTAAATGCCAATTTTTTAGCTCGTAGTTCACATGTTAGCCCATACAATTTTATATCACATTCAACTGGACATGTTTCGTCAATGGTCTGCACTTCACTATTACCATTTGAAGTTCCCATAAATAATTCTTTATTATCGCCTTCCGCCAATGAATCGTCAACAGATGAAATGGTTAAATCCGATACTAAATGAAATATTTTAGTTAGAAGAGTTGATCTTGCAATACGAATTTTGCTAAATATGTTTTCGCATACGTACCTTCCGAATCGTAATCGCCTGGTAATTGTTCGACTTTTTTAAAAATCTTTTTTAAATACACACCAAATTTGTTAGTAATGCATTCATCAAGAAATTTCTGATCGATATTTTTTCTTTCTTCATTCAAGTGTTTGATATTAGTGTTGTATGAATCCAAATTGTTTTTTTGCGTTAAAATCTCAAGATCGATATCATTCTTTTTATTTAATGTTTCATTCATTTTGTCCAATAAATCATCTTCAATCCTTTCAAAATCTTTTAATATCCACAGTTCTTGATATAAAGTCAAGAAAAAACATTCCAAAAACTTTGCTTCAATTTCAATATCCAGTCGGCATTTTTTCAAATTTTCAATATCTGTATCGAAATCAGTAATGCGTTTGTGCACGTCTAGTAAAATTTGTTCTTGTTCGAATAATTTTTCGGTTAGCCTAATACATCGAAGTTCTGTTTCCCAAGCATTTTCTAGTCTGCTGTTCTTATTTGCTTAAAAGTGTTAATTATATAATTAATTATTATTCGTTAAATTAAGAATTGGTATTAAAACTACTTTCTTCCATTTTATTGCAAATATACAATAATTTACTGAGTAAATTTGAAAGCTCATCAACCTTTCTTTGGTTTTCTTCAGACGGCATTTCGTTATGCATTCGTTCTTCTGACTTTTCAGATTTTGTCTAAAATTCATTTGAAAATCATAAAGTTAAAATTAGTAGCAAAAAAAAAAAAATAAATAAAAAATATAATTATTTACTTTCAAAATGTTTTCCGCGTATTCTAAATGTTCAACAATTTTTGGAACTATATCAGGCTTTTGAATATCATTGGGTTCAAGTTCATTATGAATTTCATCCAAAATGTCAATCTTATTTTCAATAAATTGACAAAGAATAAATTTTGTATCTCTTTGTTCAAATATTTTTTTGTTGTAATCATTTTGGAGACTCTGAATTTCTTCTTTAACTTTTATCAATTCAGCAAATTTTTTTAGTGTGGTGTCTCTTTCATCATCAATTAAAGTATATTCTGGATCAGTTTTCAATTTGTAATCACCGATTGTAACTTTAGCTTCTTCCAAGGCTTTGATATCGTTAGGATCGTTTACATTTGGATTTGGTATTATTGAAGTCATGTAGTCCCACTAAAATCCACAAGTAAATCAATATCTATTTCCTCTAATTAAATTATCTAAATACCATTTTTTTTCGCTCGGCTTCTTGATTTTTTCGATCACTATATTTCTTGAGTAATCTCTTCATTTGCAAATCTAATTTTGTTTCACTAGTCGATGCAATGAGATTTTGTAAAAACGATTTGTTTTCATAGCTGTTACTTTTTGCTTCTGCAGATATACTTTGTTCAATCATATCCATTATTCTAAAAATTAATTATTTCAGGTGTGAGACTTTTTAACATTAAAGGTAAATTTGCTGTTATATGCTGATAAGTCTACCTACCGATTAGATCCTTGTACGCAATCGCTTTATTTTTATAAGTTTTAAAATTAAATTTTATTAATTAAAAAGAAATTATTTGAATGAAGATTCTTACCTATTGCTTTTTTTATGTGCTTTCTGTAATCTTTCTTCTAAATCACATTTTATTGAAAGAAATTCATCGGAGATCTTCTGAATTCGAAAAGTCTTAACAATTTCATTATTTCTGTGATATAATTAATTAATTAATTTTGTTTTTTTTTTTTTTGAATAAATAATAATTTACAGTCTTTTATTACCTAATGCCCATTAAGCATATTGGCCAGCTTTCCAAATTTTTAACAAGGAAATTATCAATCTTATTTTTTAACATTTTGGTTTTCTCAACATCAAAAGCCATTTTTCGTCGGACTAATTGAATCTGTTTATTTAAATCCATTTGCAAATCATCTGTTATGCGTTTATCAAGCTCTAATTCATTTTGTAATAATTGCTGTGACTCTGGCAATCTCTTGTTTCGACTTTTAATGTTTAAGAATTCAATTTTGAGATTTTTTAAGACTTCCAGCATTTTTCTTTTTTTTTCGTTGGCCATGCGATTTCTTTCATCATTGTGATCTTTTTGTTTCTGTTCTTCTAATGATAAATATTCTGGATTGTCAATGTCAAATATTAGTGCTGGTTTAATTGCATTAATTGTTATTGGTGGATCAACCAGCGGAATGTTTACATTCCATTTGTAAGAAAATATATTTCCATCAGTACCAATTGTAAAAAGATATTTTTTGTCATAGCTTAATTTCATATGTGTAATTATTCCATTCAAGTTATCGTGCATATTTATTAGTACATATTTGGATAAGTCTCTATAATCGTCTTGTAATTTATTTATGCGAATTGCACCATTTTGTAATCCAAATACCAGATATTCGTTGTTGCTAATTAATTTGAAAAGAAAAAAGGAATCAGATACTTTTTGTAATATGCATATTTTTTGGTTTACTTACAAATACAAATAAGAGTGCACTTCGATATTATCAGCATCTTTGATTGGAATAACATGAACTGGTTCTTCACCATTTTCAAATTTGTATTCATATATATAACCAGCGTCATATCCGGCTACCGAAACCCATATTGTATCGTCAACAGTGTATTGCAACCATAAAATTTTATTTGATATCTTTGGAGCCTGATGGAATGATTTCAAATCTGGCCCAGCGAATATAATGAATATTTAAAATTAATTAATAAAATTTGTTAAAATTGATATTATTTATACGTTATGTCACATATCCCTTGCCTCAGGGTTCTTTTATAATTGATAACAAAACCTTAAGAACGTTATGTTACTCTTACTTTTCGATAAAGAATATTCTATCTGAGGCAAAAATGTGCATACACGTGTACATTCTTTTCGAATATCAGTACCTAAATCATCTGTTTTTGACCGTTTTATTGAATCCATATCCTCAATATGCTTCTCTTTTGTCACAATTTTTAGTTTGGTTAATAGCGATTTTTGTCGAATGTCAGGTTTTATTGATTTGAATGTAATTTTTTTCACTTGTACATTTTTTAATTCAAATGAAACCTCTGTATAACTTTCAGGTTGCTCTGGAAGTTTTGCCTCTAAAATTTCACCATGCATACAACCAATCAATACAGTCGATGCCTAAATTTTATATTTTGTTTTCATTTAATATTTTTTTTTTTTTTTATAAATATAAGTACCATTTTCAGATTCCAATTTATAGCAGTAACAGCAGATGGCATTTTAACTAAACCAATTGGTTGAATTTCAATATAAGGATACTCTCTGATAATTTGATGTACAAAAATTGTTTTATCTTCTGAACCAGATACTAAAATAGTTTCTGCTTGATTTATTGATAATTTAGTAATAGCTGCACTATGTGACTTTATGATTTGAATTAAATTAAGTTGTTTTTGCGGGTTAATGCATTCAGTTTCATTGACATTAACTCCAACCATTCGAATTACACCATCATTAAAAGCCATTGCTATTACGATTCCAGTTGGATCTAGCTGAAATAAAATAAATGATGCCAGTTTTTTCTTGGACTAATTCTTGAGTTTTAGAAAAAGATTATTTATATTGTTTACTTACAGATATTGGAATCCAAATTAAATCTCGTCCTCCGGTAGGAAATTGATAATAAAATAATAACTTATTAGTCATATAGTTGTACAAATGTAGTCGGCCATCAGATCCTAATGTAGCAATATGTGTTGAAAAGGGACAAGTACCTAATCCAACAATTCCACCAGCATTGCAGCGAAAAAGCATTTTTGAAGAGTTGGATTTATTTACTGGATTTAAATCGCACATCCAAATACCTCCATTTCCATCTTGTGCAAACCAACAATTACTGTTTTCATCTCCTTGCACAACCGATAAAAGTTCACATAAATGATCACTAGAACCAATACGATAATCATATGTCGGATCAATCTCAACAAATGGATCATTTTCTGGTGGAACAGCCAAATTAACGGTTTCCCAAAACCAAAATCGTATATATCCATCTTTTCCAATGGTCATAACTTCGCCATCATTATAAAATATTTGTGTTATGGGACCATTATGACATGGTTTTCGATTCTTTTGACACACTTCAAACTTAATTGTTCCTTTGTCCCATACCAATATGTTTCCCCATTCACAATTTGACAGCACTTTTTCATCTGGCATCGAACATATTCCAATGATGTTACACATTTCAGCTTTACCAAATCGACCATATTCACTTGTCAGTTTTAAGCCAGTAAACGTACGACACATATTCCAAAATTTAATGTGTCCAATACCACCAGATACTAATTGTTGATTATTGTATTTAGAAAATGTTACATTAAAGACATCATTGTCAAAAGCTCGACATCTTAATATAATATTTGCTGTTTTCCAGTTCCACACTGTTATCATATAATCAGGATTACCACCTTGCGATACCATTAACTCACCAATCGAATTATAATTAACACATGAGTAACATTTCTTAGTTCCTTCTTTACATGTTGAAACAATACTCATCTCAGGATATTTATAAATAAAAATTGGAGGATTTTCACCATTTTCAGCAATAGTTAAATAGTTATATGCTGGGTTTGGATTTTTCTACAAACAGAGCAAACAAAACAAACTGCAATAATATTCCAGTGAGGCTGTCTCTGATAATTATTTAAACTTAAAATATTTACGAAAATTACCGTTATATACCCAATTCCTTGGCCACCAACACTTCTTCGTGTTGTTACTTGGCTCGTTAAGATATTAAAGAAATGAATTAAATTTCCAGATACAAAAACCAGTATGTCTGGTGCAATTAAACACAAGTTAAATAATCTTTTACAGTCGTAACCAAATGATTTTCTATTAATTAACATTAAATAATATAAATATAAAAAGGAATAAAAATATGGTGGAAGTGAAACAATGTCAATAAGTAATCTTATACTTACTGAAACTCCAATAATTCTATTGGCATTATTGTCTTTTCACAAACCGATAGCGAAGAATTCATGATATATTTATATATCCAATTAATTGTTTTTTTTCTCCTTTTATTATTCTTGTTTTCGAAATTTCTGAAATTTCCTATCTTAAGTATACCTTTACTTAAAAATTATTATTTTATTTATATTATTATGTTGATCAAGTAACTATTTAGTTATTACTTACATTAATTTTGAATAATGTCTTTATGTTATTAGTATGGTGCTTAGCAACTATGTAGTTTATTTTGTACACCTAAAATGTGTCAGTGATCCTTTATTTGGTTTTCAGAGTCAAACTACTCCATTAAGTTGTGTATGGCTAGTGCCTATGACAGACGCATGAGCTATGTAGAATTGAAGAATTTACTTCTTAATTCCTCAAAGAAAAAAAGTAATTTCGTATTATTTTTTGCAATGTCTTCAGAATACGTCTATATATTTGGCCAATATTCATTTATTGACCATGACATTCATTTCCCTGAAATAAATTTATTATTTATAATTTTATAGAAACATTAAATGAAAATTTTCTTAATTTATTTGATATTGAATATTATATTTTTTTTTATTGCAATAAACATATAAATTGTGATTACATAATAATTTACAGTATAGCCATCAAATAGATATTTACAGTGTATTACTAAATAAAAAAAAAATATTATATTTTTGTTGAAATTAATTTAAATAGAATAAATTCGAATACAAATTTAAATAATAAATAATTATTGTTCTTAATTCTAAATTTATAAAGTAATTGTTTTTTGCTAGTTGTATTATTTCTTTAACATTGTATTTCGTTTCATTTCTAAATTCATATGGTAATATCAAAACCAACAATAAATCGTTTATTGCACTTACAAAAGCTACAAAGCACGATTCACAATTTTTTTGTTTATTTAAATTATGAATTATTAAAATACTTAATAAAGAATCCGTATAATAATTGACTTATTCATTAAATTTTTACTTTTTTCCAAGCAATTTATTAATTTCTTTATTTTGTTTGCCAATTTTAACATCAACATTTTCCACTTTATTTGTAATATTATCAATCAAATCATTTTGCTCGTCAATTTCTTGATGTAGATCAATAGCAAGTCCTTTAAGACGTGACAAACTTCCAGCCATTTCATCCAAATTTTTATCTAATTGCTGATTAAAACTTGAACCAATTTCATTTTTTTGTGTTTGAATTGTATTAATATTATCGTCACCACGTAATCTAGCCATTGGATGTGAATCATAACGTTCCTCTGGTGTTTGTTTAGGATAATATGATGATGTTGGAGAATTTATTTTATCCGATAGTTTGGTTGTATTTTCTGCTGTGGATGGTGGTGGCTGAGCTTGTTTCATATCTTTTTGACCAGCTATATAATTCTTCAGACCACCAAAAACACTTTTTAAGCCAGTTAAATGTTTTTGACTGAAACGAAGTGTTGCATTTATATCATCTAATTGTTTGTTAGTATTCTCTAATTGATCACGTTGCCTTGACAATTCTTCAGCAGTTGCAATTCCAACCTGTTCAGTTTCACGTAATAAACCAACACTACGATTGGATGAAGCCAAGGTTCTTTCTTCAATTTCTTTTGTTCGTTGTTGATAGCTGAGTTGTTGGTCATCAAACGATTCATTTGTTGGAACTCTACGTGAATTTTTTAGAAATGTTTCATCGTCTACGTCATCGTCTTCAAACAAATTATTGGAATTCGATAAATATTTATGCCCAGACATAATTATTATTGTTACACTTAATTTTATTGAAATTTTTGTCTGAATATATTGAGGGAGTAATTAAAATAATTAATATGATTGCTTATAGATAAAGAGTTGAGATACAATATGACAAACTATGAATAATGAACACAATATGTGACATTCTATAAAAATGTCAGAACATATGATTCATTTTAAAATAGACTAAAATCAAATATTAAACTGGTCGAATGGTGACAATGAACTTAACGAATGTTTTTTGTATGATTCAAATAAATTTTGGTGATTTTTTAAATACCTCAAGGCTAACTTTCAAATTTATCTTTTATTGGCGATATATTTTTGCTTCTCTTTTGAAAAGATTTAAAATTTTGAAAAAAAATATTCAGGTAGGTAACTACATAAAAATACTGTATTTATTTTTAAAATATCAAATGTTTACATTTATTTTGTTATTTTTTTTATTAGTTAATTCTTAAATTAATATGGCATATATAAAAATATTATAATAAAAAAAAAAAAAATGAGGATGTGCAAATGGAACGCAAAACCATGCATGGCCTCAATGTTTTCAATTGAAAATAGTTGCAAACTATTCCAATCAATTCCAAATTCTCTAGGCGTTCACGCTAGCCACACATTTCGAGCTACAAAATGGTAAATTATTTTTTATGCAAAATCGTCCACCAATAAGAGATTTTTCACATTGCGTACCAGCACACATAAAACAATCTTTGTGCCAATGAATACGCTCCCAATTAACACCTTCTTCAGATGGTCCGATGATTTTTGTGCATTTTTGACAATTTTCAGCATGATATTCGTCATAACATTTAAGACACAATGGCATGTTTGTTTTTTCATCAGGAATATATTGTTGACCAGCTAATGGACTATCGCATTGATAACAACAAAAATGCTTTATGTGGAACGTTGCACCTTCAGCTGCCGTATACTCTTTTGTAAATATAAGTTCATCGCATGCATTGCACCGTGGAATTTTTAAAATATTGGCTAAATCACGACCACAATAAATATTGCCGCCATGGTAAAAATATACTAAATCGGCTAATAAGTCGCCGCAAGTATGACAAACAAAACATTGAGGATGCCAAGCAACTTCTTTTCCAGCACGTGCAGCTTTAACAGCTACGGTTCCTGCATAAATGTCCTTATCACAAGATTTACAACTTATCACTGCTTTTGGTTGTACCCTTTCAGTGATAGTTTGTACAGTTTCCTGAGAACCTTTCAGTGGTTGAGTTTTTTCACTGATATCTTGTACGTTGTCTTGAGAGGGCCTATTAATTTGTAATGCTTGTTGCAAGGGTACGGGAGGAGGTGGTGGCAAATCATTTATACTATCTAATAACGACACCATATTAAAGTCATCAGAAACTGGTGTTTGCTTAGGAACGCCAACATATAATGGATGGGTGGCATAATTAGGTGTTGGTGGATGCGATTCAAATCCTGAATCATTACTTTTAGATGACGACACACCGCATATCGGATTATCTTTTTCAAGAGCCGCAGCCAAATTATTTACATTATGCTTAAATGATTCATCATCAGTATTTTTGTATTCCAGTCGCAAGGCTTTCATTGGCTGTAATATACAACAACCCTCATAATTAATTTCACAATCATCCAATTCTTGAAATAATTTATCATAAATGAGTCCATTGACAATGTTGCTTTGCACAGCATCAGTATTAACGCCAATATTTTCCAAAGCTCGTTTATTGTCATCGCTCAAATATGGATTTCCAGTAAAATTTGGTTTCATTCGAATACTTGATACAACTAATTTTGTATTTGGTTGCACAGTTGAGGGATAATAGACAGCTTGACAAACTGCCTCAGATTCCAAAATACTACATAGAATTTTATCTCGCTTAACAGCAGACACAATAGGTAATAGGTCTGACCAATTTTTAGTTGATTTTTGTGCAAAATTGATTTTACGTACTGGTGTTTCTTGTTGCACAAGTGAGCCTTGTCGCAAGGGAAATTTTGGTTCAATTGGTAATGGAGAATTGAAAATATCTTGACTGTGTTGTGTTTGTTTTGCGATGCATTTGTTATGGTCTTGCTGCTCTTCTAATTTTAAGCATTCGACTAATTCTTCCATGTCATTTTTAAATAAATCATTTTTACCACATTCTTCCCTGAATTTATGTATGGGCCCCAGCAAGCAATCATCCTCAAATCTCACTCTTCTATCTCTTAAATTATCAAATATTTGATCATAAACTGGTTCATTTGTGATACAACTTTTAATTACATCGGTATTGACTCCAATGTTATTTAATTTAGTAATATTGGCCGCCCTGAGGTGCTTATTGTTATCAAAATCGGGTGTTAATGGTTTTTTTGAAATAACAATTTTACTTCCACTTATTATTCTTGATGGTTCATGTAATAGACTACGTATTGGCTGGGATGATAAAACCGCACTTAGTATCGTGTCTTTAACAATTTTTTCAGATATTGGTTTAACATCTTGTTGAAGTGAATCCATATAACCAACAATACATTTTTGTGAATTTCCTAAGCGTACCACAATACCTTGCCCAACACTATTTTCTTTTATTTTTTCAACATACTGTGTTAATTGAGCTGCCTCATTTTCGGTTAAATTATGACAAAGCGACGCATCCAAATCATGAGGTGGAACTTGAAATTCAAGACGTTCTTTTCGTTTAATTGCTGCTTTACTACCACTGACTGGTATATTATCCGTTCCCATTTGCGTCATGTATTCGGTAGCCTATTAGAAAAGTCACGCATTTATATTTTTATAATTAAAAAGAAATCAAAAATCAATAAACAAGATAAAACACCTACCAAGTTAGGATCTGTATTTGGTGGGATCCAATCCAGTTTAACGGGTTCGGATAAAGCTTTTATGCTTATATCTGAAAATAATAATAAAATGTTATTATCTAGAATTTCGGACACTATCACTTATTTTTACATACATGCCGGTTTTGATCTTATTTGTCCTAAAATTTCAAATTGTGCCCATCCAGAGAAATCATCGTCTGTACATTCATGTTGATCCTTTCGGCATTTACATTTTCGACAAACTTTCCGCCAAAAATGTAAATCCAAACCATCACATGACGAACAATTGTTACATGGTGCTCCCGCCCCAAGCTCATGCCCAAGTTTTCCACGAACTCTTTCGCGACGACTCTCTAACTTTGATAGCCATTCTGGAGCCGCTGGTGTCTCTATAGTGATATTAGTTTCATCCATATTCACTAATTATTATTTTAAATGTTTAATTATAATTTTTTCGTTTTATTTTTCACTTTTATTCTGCTTTGTTTTATTACAACTACTAAATCAGCACAATATAAAATATATTTAATTGGTTGAAACAATGATGACTCATAGCTTTGAAATTGCATCCTGCAACTTGTTAGTTATTACAATTTTATATCAAATGTATAATGAACAAAAGCATCAGCTGATAAGCATAAAGATTATCAAGTGCGCGTTCAATTTACGGTGAAAGATCACATTTGTGCGATGTTTTTATGCGACTTTATTTATAATTATAACATTCACATAACACACCTTTTGATAATGTCAAGTTATCAGAACAGTGAATTTACCTACAGATACATCTAGGATATTAATGTTAACTAAGTACTAAGCTACGTGGACAACGCCGATGCTGCTTTTATTTCTTTCTTAAAGTGTGTTTACGAATTTAGCAAAAAAAAAACAAGAGCAGTATATATGCACAATATATATACATATTATAGTTCCTATATAACCGTTATTCCGTCTTCGTTCGCGTCGTAGCTCAACTATGGTTATAAAGAGACTATAATATGTATAGGTATATACGTGATCGGGAGCGTTAAGCATAGCTGTGAAATTTCAGCATGATGTTCGTCATAATGCTCACGATTATTTGATAATGCCCTGGAAATTTGCTTCTAGACCTTTCAATGGCACAGGCTTTTTACATATTTTTTAAGTGCAACTCTTGGGTACGAGATGCCATCTTGTGACTTATTTTATTTTATAATTAAATTTTTATTCAAAATTTTTGATGACAGATCATAAAACATTCTTGCAATCAAACTAAATTTGGAATGAAAAATAATTACCCATTTTTATTCGGAACGACCTCTTTTTTAATTTTTGACAAACGAAATGACAGAACTGTAAATAAGACGACCTTTAATTGCATTGAAAGAAAATATTTCAGCACAGCCATATTTTTCTAAAACTATTATCTAACAACGAAATAAGACATTTCTCTAATTTTCTTGGATTAATTTGTAAGTAAAAGAGTAAAATAAAAATTAAAAATTTGATTTTCTACGAAAATATTATTGAAAAATTTCAGATAATTCGAAAATGTTACGCTCCGCCGTCACTCATTTGTCGAAAGTATGCCGTGGATCAATGGGGCCATCAGCTGCTCGCATTGTAAATGCTGGAGCAATTCGTTTCAGTCATGCCGGATTACCAGACATTCATGAAGCTGGATTTGATAAACGTTACGAAACTTACTTCAATCGTCCCGAAATTGATGGGTGGGAAATTCGAAAAGCTATGAATGACTTACTTGGAATGGATTTGATTCCAGACCCGGTAATCATTACCGCTGGCTTAAAGGCATGTCGTCGCGTTAATGACTATGCATTAACCGTTAGATGGTTAGAAGGAATCAAGAATAAATGTGCAGGAGATGCGGATACTTATAAATGGTTAATCGCTCAAATTCAACCAACATTAGACGAATTAGGTGTTTCCACTCCAGAAGAATTGGGATATGGTATTCCTGAACTTGCATTAAAGCAACCACATGAATATTAGAAATTATCTTAAACTTTATTTAGATCAGATAAACTGTAATTTATGTGACTGTATAATAAAATAAATTTATATAAAATGTAATACATATTCCTTTAAAATTAAGTAGCGCAATGGTTTGTTATTATAATTGAAACAAATAAATTTTTATATTTTATGATTTTACCAGGGTTTAGCAAAATATAAATTTCTTCACGGGAAAAATTTATATTGGGGCATTTATCGGGAATATTCCCATAAAATATATTTCCATATCAAATATTGGAAATTTATATTAGATTCCATTATTATTGCTTCAAACATTTATTCATCTTCAAAAAAAAATCAAAACCTGAAAATGTGAAGTTAATTATACATAGGTATTGTAGTCGGCACTAGAAGTGGTCATTAAATGTTTTAAAAAAGTTAATAAAAGAGGCTTACCATTCAGTAAATCAATTAGTTTTGATCCGTAAAAATGTTAAATGTTTGGCAAATGGAATAATATAATTAAGATTACATTTGTGTATACGTGACCCTAGCGGAAGAATTTTTTACTTAATAGAAGCCTTCAGAAGGATGTCTTTGACTAAGACTAAAATATGATTTATTATCGGTTTTTAACTATTTTTAGTCATTTGTGCTGAACCTGAACAAAATGATTTGATTTCCACTAATTTTTTTCTAATTATTTCATACTTGTAGGATTTTTGTTTTGTTTTGATGATTGCATTAGATTTAGTTCTATAAACTTAACAAAACTTGTATAATTTAATTATTAACGATTTTATAATTTAATTTAAATTTAAAGAAAGTGCTGACAGCGTTCGTAGCGGAAAAAGTTTTCATAAATATGCAGTACATTAAATGATAATGGTCACAACACAAAGAAGAAAAAACATTTGATGTGGTGTAGATCATTTATTCAATCAACTGTAAAAAAAATTAAAAAAAAACTATATTTTTTTTCGTTTTAAATAAAATTCTTTCTAATTCAAATTATATTTACATAAACTTTTAATACATAATATAAATTTCAAATAACAGAAAAACAAATAGCAAATTAACAATGTCATGGTATCAAGATAAACCTACCCAGAATAAATTAAATTCTACAAGCTACTTAAATTATTTTGATTCGGCAAATTTTTTTTATTCCCGCACACCATGCCACTGATAATAATAATAATAATAATAATTATAAATTAGGTACGCAATATTATTTAAATCATTTATAAATTAAAAATTGATGAAATAAACATGAAAGATAATAATAATGATAATATATTAAATTTAATAAACTATAATTCTAATATTTGAAAATGAAGGTAGGTGGTAGGTGTTTGTGTGTATGTATGTTGTTTATCAATAAATTTAATCCTAGGTTTTTTTTTATGTTGTTGGAATAATTATGATAGAATAATGATGAAAATATGTTTCAAGTATTAATGAGCTGGATTATGTATTTAAGTGTATTTTTTTCTATCTTAAGATTTTTGTTGTTTATATTCGATTATATTAATTAAAATTATGCATATGAGGTTTCTCCGTTGTTAATGCTATCAGCTGTAGCTAAGGAAGTACTGGATTCAGATGATACTTTAATTCTGAAATGAAAAACAAACATAAAGCATGTAACGCTTAGATTTTTTTTTATTTATTTATTACTATAGACAAATACGAATTATACCTAGGACTGATATCCTTTTCCTCTCGAATTACTAATGGACTATCTAGAACACCATTTGAAGAATTTGTTAAATGTACACTTCGGTGATTGAACATAGGTTTTTGTTCGCAAACAGACTCCTCAGAACTATCACTGACATCACTATTGAGAAGAAAATGCAATCATAAGTATTTATATTGATTGCCCAATAAATAAATATTTCAAAAATGACAAATATATATAATCTTCAATAGAATATTCAAAATTTAATATACCTTTCACTAGATTCATCATCATCATCACATTCTTCCATAGCTTGCTGTAAATCAGCAATTCGTTGTAAAGCTAGACGTAAATCATTTTTAAGGGAAACAATTTCTGCTTCAGTTGTTGAACACTTTTTCTCTAAATCTTTTCGTTTAATAACACTTTCATTTTCACGATTTGAAAGTAAATGATATTCTTCACGGAGCTCTCTGATTTCGAAAAAAAAAAAAATATATTTTGAAATGAATTAGTTTTTGTTGAAACTTGTTTATTATTTTTGATTTTGAATTTTTGAATTCAATAAAAAATGTTTACCTTAAAGATTTTTGTGTTTTTTTCAGTGAATCCTGTGCTAAAAGTTCTTTGGCTTTTGTATGTGATACTTCTTGTTGGGTCTTTTCAAGAGCATCTTTATGTCGATTGTATTGGACTTCTAATCGGGAACGCGTTGCTTGCTCTAACTCAAGCCGAGATTCCAATTCTTTTGTTTTTAATTCCAATCTAAATAAAAATAAATTAAAGAAAAAAAGTATATTGATTAGGTAAATTGGAATGCGAGAAAATTGAAAAATATTATTTACCGCTTTGTATGTATTGTTGCCGATGTATCCGTTATACTTTCAACATTTTCTAAACGCATATGAAGTTCATCCACTTGCTCTTTCAATGAATTTCTCTCTGATTCTAGTTCAGAAATTCGAATTTCATTTTCGGATATTATTGTTTGTTCTGTATTGAGTTGTTTGACCACGGCACTATATTTCTTTATTAGTTCAGCCATTTCCTCTTCATTTTCTTCAAATTGTATTTGAAGTTCACCTCGTTCACGTTGCGCTTGTGTTGCTTTGTTTTCGGCTTCATTCCTTGAGCGAATAGATTCATCTAGTATAATTTGAACGTCACTTAATTCTGATTCGGCAGTTTGTCGAGCTTTCACAGCAATGGTTCGTGCAGCCTCAGCATCTTCAAGTTGATTTCGTAGTTGACGAATTAAAATTTTTCCCGGTGAGTCTGCCTTAACACGGTCTAACTGTGATTGAGCATCTTTTAATAAAGCTTTGAATTTTCTTAGGTCACGTTTAAGTTTTTGATTGACTGATTCTTCAGCTTGTCGATCGACACGTTCTTGTTCTTCAACCGTTTGTAAACGACGCTCCAATTCATGTTTCTCACGTAATAGTAACGTTCGTTCTTCATGTTCCGTTTCTAATTGACATTCCAAAGCTTTAATTTTCTTGAATGATGAACCACGAACTTCCTCTAATTCATCATCACGTTGCTGCGCTTCACGACGTGCTTCTTTTCTCATTGTTTCTAATGTCATTTCTAATCGCAATTTGGCTTGTTCAAGCAACTGTTAAAATATTTTAAACTATCAATCATGCTAGAAGAATATCTATTTTATATTTTACCTGAATCTGTCCAGCCATTTCATCTAACTCTTCTTCTTGTTCTTTACATTGCTTTTCTGCATCTAATTTGGAACGTTTCAATTGAGCAATTTCTTCTTCAGTACCCCCACCAAAACTAATATCTTCCATTTCTCGTCGAAGGGATGATAATGTTTCTTCTTTGAGTTCTAGTTCTAAACGCGTATCCTAAAATTTATTTCACGAAAGATTTAATTTTCTAATTCAATTGTTATATTATAAAAATATATTGTCAACGAAAAACAACAGAAACACATTTTTTTTATGTTGCTCAACTACTTAAGTTTTACTATGGTTTATTTTTTCTTTAGATTAGAAATTTCTTATCATTTTATCTTTTACTTTTTATGATAAAAACATAATTTCAAAATTTAAAATGATGGTTGAAATTGTTTCTGTATGTGTGTGTGTGTGTCTTTTTTGTTATTTACAGTACGGCACTTAAGTAATGCAACTATAAAATTACACTTACCGCCAATAGTTGCTCCAAGTTAAACTTCTCAGCAATAAGAACATCTTTTTCACGACTTAGACGATCTTTAGTTTGTCTTTCTAGACGCGTCCCATCCTAAAAATATTGTACGGAAGCACAGTTAAATAAAATATAAATTTAAAAAATACACATTCTAATAATAGTCACCTGTAATGACTGACACTCCGAATCGAATTTTCGTTGACGTTTTTCCAGCAAATTATTTCGACCATTTTGTTCTTCCAACAACATTCTTAAGTCATTCATTTCACTAGAAAGTTTTTGTGTTTTTCGTTTCCATTGACCTACCACCTGTCGTTGTTCTTCAACTTCTTCATACGCATCAGCTAATTTCTTTTCCAATTGTTTTTTCAATCCAACCAATTGATCAAGATCATGTTCGTGTTGTGTTTGTAATCGTCGTTTTGTAAATTCCAATTCTTTAGCGGCACGTTCATATTTCATGCGATATATGCTACTATTACCACCGTCTTCATTATCCGGATCTTCATCTTCCGATATGCTATTTTAGTGTTAAATATGTTAAATAAGCAATTATAATTAAAAAAATAAAAAATTATAGAAAATTACCCATTTAGATCAGATTTGGCGCAGATTAATTCCATTTCGAGCTTTTCAGACATATCTTGCAAATTTCGTACTTTATCATGTTGTTGTTGCAGTTCTTTTTCTAATTTCAGACGTTCGCCCGTTTCAGCCTCCAAACGTTCACTCGTCATATTGGATGTTGATCGTTCTTCAGTTAAATCAGCCGTCATCTCCGAGAGCTGCAATATAAATTTATTATTGTGGGTGATTAAGTAAGTAATTGCTGGAGAAAAAAAAAACTACACTAAAATTAATAGATAAATTTTGTACATATTATTCGCTAACGTGACATATATCTTCTTAATATTTATTGTGTTATATCATCGCAATTATGTGAACTAATATAAACAATACAAAAGCAACGTCATTAGTAAGATATGGTGCTTTATTCATTCATACATATTCATAAGATTATATTGATGAAAAGTCAGTTGCATGTGTGTTACTCATGTTCAACAAATACAAAGAAATTTTCTTATTATTTATATCATTCAATTGAAGAATATTATAATAAAAACCATATTTGTTTAGTTTTATACATTGTGCGTTTTATCTATCATAATATCATTACTAAAAATGATGCGATACATCATATATTGATGATCGCTCAATAGAAGAGATTAGACAGAAAAAAAAAATGTTTTACTTGGCATGATTATAAAAATAAACAAACTCATTCTAATTTTACTATTTTCAATCAAATCGGAAGTGTTTCATGTTGCATTCAAAAGTAGTTGGCAAATGCAAATACTCTT
>JAABKK020059915.1:20088-33574 GCA_011634745.2 Catotricha subobsoleta
CTAATTTTACTATTTTCAATCAAATCGGAAGTGTTTCATGTTGCATTCAAAAGTAGTTGGCAAATGCAAATACTCTTCGTATTTTATGTTTTTTTTTTTTCCATAACTTATAAGTTGGTTGCTAGAAATTAAAAAATAAAATAAATGCTACGGTGGTGTAAGCTTGGAATATATATATAAAATATGCATGGGCAAAACCACTTATACAAAAACTTATATACCTGATCTCAAATGTGGATGAGTTCAGAAAATGTTGTTCCATAAATACCGAAGCTCTGCCCTAATATAAACGTTGTAATTGGCTGCCAAAAGTTTAATAATAAATGAACCAAATCTTGTAAGTACACAGCAATGGTTTGGTTGTAATTACAGTTGCCATAAGTTTTTCCAATCGAAATAATTTATCTTTCTGAATTGAAAAGTATTATTCCCTGTCATTATCAAAATGATAGATCTGGCGATCGGTAAATTACTTGTCGTAAAATCTATTGTTTCTGTTTTATATACACGCAATCAAAATATAAAATATTATCATAAAATAAATATTAAATTCCATTTATATAAATATTTATTCAATCGTAAACCGATTATAATTTTCTAATAACTAATCAAGTAATTAAAATCATTAAAAAGACGCCAGCAATAATTAAATGAAGAATAGATTAAGCCATACGTAATATCGATCATATTAAAAATAAATCAAGCACCGAGACAAGCGCAGGCCCTATCTAATTTATAACAGTTTGTTTATAACCACGAGTAATGTAAAATAATAATTATTTATATTCGTTTTTACGTTATAAAGCCAATAGGCTAATACACATATACGTACATATTATATTATATTTCCATCTCTTTATGCGTGATATAAAATACGCTATAGGCCATACAATATGTCAGTTATTTTATACTGTGTTGATGAATATTCTTGTCATTTAAAAAAAAAATAATAATAATATTTCTATGATATATTTTTATCTAAAAATGTGTGCAGTAAGTATGTGTGCTGCTTGTTTAAGGTAAGATCGCGGTTATATTGTAGTCAGTCGAATGGGTATATGTATAAGTATAACCATGAAATAAAAGAAGAGGAAAAAGATGTGAGGTTTCAAAATATTTGACAAATTTACCTAGGAAAAGTCTTTCTTTAATCATCTGTGCCTGTCATAGGACAAAAGTAGTACAACGATATCGAGACATGTTAAATAAAAACACAAAAAAAGTCAACATAATGAAAATATGAAGAAAAAAAATATGATTTTGAGCGATTTCACTTGTAGATTAGAATGACCCAAATGAAAAGTAAAGAAATATTATTTTTGAATTTCTACAACAGATTCTGGCTTTAAATATCCACAAAAAACGGTTCTTCCATGTTGCTTACCGGAACCGCAAGAACTGGTAATTACAAAACCAGTAAATTCGCGGAAATTCACTAAAATTAATTTGAAAAAAAACAAAAAAAAAGAAGAAGTTTTTCTTGAACCGGTTTTATATTTTTCAAGAAATCTTTATCAATCGCTAAAGCTTTATATAAATTTTAAAAGATTTCGACTATCGATTTTAATAATATTTGGTACTTATCGCTTTTTAAAGAACTAGTGAATCTGGTGATAAAAATCGATCGATATCTAATATGCGATATATTTCTTTATCAAATCGTTGATATTAAAAAAAAATAGATATGTTTATTATTTATATTTATTTTTTAACATTTTTTTTATATCTATTTATTAATTTTACTTCATTAAACCAAAAGACGCGGAATTTTTTTTTCTTCAAAAAAATATTATTTTTTTTTAACTGTCGTTTTTGGATCGTGGGACCCAATTTTCTTTTTTTACATATTGAGTTGGAATTCGGGTGTGGCCAGACAGATTTTGAAGGTCAATATACCAAGAGACGCAGAACTTTTTTTTTTTTTTTTTTAATTTCTTACAAAAATGAAGTCGTGTACCAATTAATTGGCAGCTTGTTTTTTTTATTAATAAAACATATGAAACTTATATCGCATCGGCTGCGATTTGAATCGTGAGCCTGTCGTCTTATCCATTAGTCTATTTAAACCGCATACATACATTACATTAAAAATTGAACACTAGTTATTTAACGAACTTAAATTTTCTTTTAAGAATATTATCGGTAAAATTAATAAAAACAAGCTGCCAATACACGACTTCATGTTCGAAAACCAACACTTGATTTTTTTTAAAAAAAATTATTTGTAGGTATAAATAAATAATTTTCGATTAATATTTTTGTTATGAAAATCTTCATACAACAACATAGATAGATAAAAAATTATCGATATTTTGTTTGTCTAAAATTATTATTCGAAACTTACTGAACCATAACGATATAGATAAAAAAAAATTAACTCTACATAACAATTTATCAATAAATAAAAATATCTAATCCTACCTAAACTGATATTTAAAATTCTTTAAATTTCGATAAATTCGAAAAAATTCTTAAGAATTGTGACTATTCTTTAAAATTCATTATCGACAAATATGTTTCATAAAGAATGGTTAATCGGGGTTTAACCACATGTTTAAGTGGTATTTTCGAATTTAAAATATTAAATATTGCCTTGAAAAGTGAGAAACTGTTCCGAAGAATATAATATCTCTAAAAAAAAACCTTAAAATATGCTTTATTTTCTTTTAAATAATTATTTAAAACCAGATTACAACATTACAACATCCGATATCTATTTAGCTCTGTAGTACACATTTGAATTGAGTTTGAATCATATACTAGTTCTAGTATATGCCCTTAATTGCTAATTACTGTTGTAGTCTAACATTATCTAAATCTGTCGCTATAAGAACATAGTATTTAAATAAGCAACTCAAAACATTCATGATGTGTTAATACGCGTATATTACAAAGAAAAAAAAAGAATAAAAATAAAAATAACAAAAGCAAATGAAAAATGCTAATTGCTGTAGATACGACACACATAATGAATGCTAAACTTAGAATTGCATAAAGTATTTATAAATTAAACATTTATTTTCCAAATGGAATTTTGACAATTATTCATAAATCATTTTATATAACCAGTAGAAATATTACTTTCGCGGCACTTAAATATACATAATTTATTAACTATTTTATTGAAAATTTATATAAATATTTATAAAATCCTCTGCGAAGGTATATTTATTTCATCACTGTAGAAATAAATGCATTTTATAAACAATTAAATTATAAATAATTAATTAGATCATTATATTAAATAAAAAATAAAATAAAATTTTATTAAATCATTTTGCATAAAATTACTCTATTGTGGTGATTTCGTTGAGGGGAAAAGACAATTCAGTTTCAACGTATGTTATTTGTAAGCGCTTTTAATTGTTTATTTTTAAATAATTACTAAGGCCGTTTGTCAATTCAAACTTTTTCTACTAAATGCATAATTCTTTAAGCAACTTTATCAAAGAATTGGTAAGTATATTTGTTTTAATAATTATAAAATCATTGAATATAAAAATAATTCTGAATAAACATTATGAATTTAGAGACGGGTTATACAGAAAATATTAGTAGTTTTTGTTTAATCTTTAACAAGTTCAAACCTATATTAAATTGTTATTGGAAGTTATTAAACAAACCGAATAAAATATATTTTGTATTTCACCAACACATCATACCTCATCAAAATCATCTATAATTGTACTTTCATCATTATCACTTTTTTCTGAAAGTTCTCTGCACAATGAATTCGATCGAATAGTGGGCGGCATATTTTTGGTCATTTGATAACCTTTAATCATAATATTTGCAACACTTTTTGATCTACCAACTCGATAACTTTTATCAAATTGATTTCCATTTAAATGACGTTGATCTTCAATCATACTAATGACATCATAACTTCTGCCAGATTTATGACGACCTTTCCACTCTTCCATAACGTGATCAGTGCGTTTCAAGAAATTTTCAATTTTCGCACTTAAATATCGAGATGCCGTTTCAGCTTCAGACGAATGAGCCGGTGATGGACGAAATTCTTGACGGACACGTTGCTTTTGACACCCAAGCACAAATGATAATTTACCATCAAAAACAGTTGGTGATTGATCCAGTGCTTTAAATTCATTCATATTTATTGAATTCTCTACAGAATATGTTTGCGGAAATATACGACGTGGTGTGACTGAACGATATGATGCTGTACGCCTATTTTGATTGTACGATATTGATGGTGTATTACTAATAAATGATAATGGACTAAACGAACGAGAACCATCCAGACTTCGCAATGATGAATTACGTGATAGTGTGTATCGATTATTTTCTAAATCAGTGGGTGTTGTAGATCGCGAGAGTGGTAGACTCAGAGTAGCTTCAATAGGCTTCAAATAATGATTGTCTTGTTGTACGCGATAATTAGTAGTTGTGATTTCGGTTTTGGTGCCTAATGAACCATTTAAATGTGGATATTGCATCTGTGGTGGTTTCTTTGCTATGTTATTTTTTTGTAATTTAGATGGAGCATTTGGTGGTAATGGTGGTCTGGGTGCAATCATATTAGCTGATTGAGTTTTTAGTAAATTCTTGACTACCGGCGGTAATGGTGAACTACACAAACCCGAAAATGGCACTGGTTTCGGACCAGATAATCCACCATTATGACCGTTAGTATGGCCATTTAAATGACCATTGACATGATCATTAATGATTTGAGATTCAGAATGTGGCATTATTGAACTTTATTTTAATTTATGTTTTAACAAAATGATTTTAAATAGTTAAGAGAACAACGGTTATAGCTTTAAAATAGTTTTTCACGAACGTGCACTACTAGACATTAACTAAATTTAACTCATGATTTAAAATAAACGGTAGACCGTATTTTGTTTAATGAATATTGACCACTTGAAAACAATTACTATAAATTTATATAATTTTTCTTTTTAATCGATTTTCAATATATAACTG
Organism: Catotricha subobsoleta; assembly: GCA_011634745.2. Lineage (NCBI taxonomy): Eukaryota > Metazoa > Arthropoda > Insecta > Diptera > Cecidomyiidae > Catotricha > Catotricha subobsoleta. Next base: position 25,042 of record JAABKK020059915.1, read on the forward strand.
ATTTTTTAATTGAATTTTTTAAACATTGCACTGGTTTAAAATACACGCTCTACTTATTTCACAGAAAAGAAAACAATACGATGTCATTTGATATACTTTACTTTTCGATTGGTGCACGAGTAACAAAATTCTATATGTAAAATAAAAACCAATTCAATTGTATAATTGATGCTTTGCTTAAGCTAAACACCATCGTTAATCTTACACTTGAGCCGATATAGTATTAAAAAAATTCACATTATATAGCTTGTACAACCCGTGCGTATCACCAACGAAAATTCACTTACAAAAATACTGCGAACAATGAATGTGCGATGCGATGTCGAGCTAGAAATGTTACAAATAGAACAAATTTGATGAAATGGGGATATTCGCAGCTGATTTTTGTTATTTGCTTTTATTAGACGAATGGTGAGAGAAAAATAAAATAAAAGAAATGAAATAAATAAAGATGTGCATTAAAGAATTTTATTTTATTTTTATTTTATTTTTCTGTATTCACAAATTTTTGCGGATTGTGTAATAATTGTTGTTGTGTGTCGACCTCGATCGAGACCGCAATATAAAAATATATATAATATGAGAACAGTCTATGGTAATTTATTAGGCATTCGCGTGGTTTAGTTTTGTAGTGATAAATTGGCGCCGGTCTTCATAAATTTTATATGAATTTAGTTTTTAGATTGCACATTCAAAACACATGTCAACATATGATTTTTTTTTTTAAAGGGATTACATAGTAAAGAAAATAAACATTGTTGGATTATAAATTTTTGCTAGACTATAATCTTCTTAGAAACTTCAAAAACCTTTGAAAAACATTAAGTAAACCTTTCGTCATTTATTTTTTACACTTACAGTGTATGAATAAACTAATTCTTAAAGAATCATTTTCAAATAAAAAAATATCGGGTTTATTAACTTTGAATCAGTTCAGATGTCTGTTTTAAACTAATATTATCAATTTGAAATTATAAAATGGATTGCCTACGGTTGATTATTTTCCAAAAGTTTCTTTACAAGCATGAGTAAACAAATTGATTAAGTAGTAAAATAGAATTACGCACAACTTTATTAAAACGCAAGCGTTAAAACAGAACTTACGAATTAGTTTACATTTCAAAGTTAGATCATCACATTCAGTTAGTGGTTTTTTTTTTTATAGACATGGAAATCGAAAATGTATAACTAGACTGTACAATGTGAATGATGGTAGACGAACCATGAGAAAAAAAACTTTACTTTCCAAATAAAATTATTTTTAGCAAAGATTTTTTTTTTTATAAAAATAGGACATGGAATATTATTTAAAATAAATCAAAAAATGTATCACTTAAAAAAATGTTTGTTTTTTGTTCGTGAAATATTTATAATTAGAATACATACAAAATTGTAAGTATGCTATAGTCAAAATTATATGTACTGGTTAGATGTTTTTATATTAAAAGTTAAATAAAATCTAGATATTTTTCAATTTAAACTAAATACTTAATTCATATTATTTTTATTCGTGCAATTTCAAGTAAATAAACCAAACAGCTGAATATCATAGAAATTACTTGTATATTGCAGTAATTTTATTTTGATTTAAAATTCAACATTATCAGATTATTATTTTTTATCAATCGTACTATTGCAGTTAATTTTACTCACCTTTGATTCCAATCTATTGTTCTCAGTCTTTAACGTATACCGATCAGTTTCAATTTTTTCGATCTTAGCTTTTAATAATAGCAGTTCATCGTTGGCAATTTTCAATTGTTCCTCAGTACGATGAACATTAAGTAAAGGTGTGACGCGTACTAAAAGGCGCCACCATGGCCAATCACGTACAGCCAGAAAAACTCGAACGTTTCGTTGTATACATCGGACGGCTAATTCCTGAAAAATAATCGAAATATGTTTATTAGAGAATTAGTAAGACTTATATAATTTATTTATAATAAACCAACCTGAACTCTTCTCTGCGTCAATTTTTTTCGTACTAAATATCCACGACAATTAGCTTGAAATTGTGTTATTCGATCGGACAACAGCTCATCTCGTTTTGCCTCTAATTGCCCCAATACACCACACCTTAATAAAACCTGACTTAAACCAATTCGGTAGGTTGATGAATCGATTTCATTTACTGTGAGGATTTGTTCAACAGTCTGGTCCTTTGTAGACATATCGCTAAGTAAACCAAATCGTCTAATGAACTCAGTTAATGGAACCGATTCTGGAAAACCTAATCTATGTAAACGAGCTGCTTCCAAAATGTGGGATCCACGTAACTGACTTCTTAGTAGTGGAATATTAACAAGATCATCAAATGGACTAACCACATTTCCATTTGGAGTAACTACAGCAGTTGATCCAGCATTATGTTGTAATAAAAAGCAGTGCACAAAATGTTTTTCTGTTCGGCGAAGCGTATCAATTATTCCATCTACAGTAAATTTTACTTGCAGCATAACAGAATTTTTCTTCACACCAGCAGATGTAAATGATCGCTTAATACTGGAAATTCTACGTAAGGAATGTGTACCATCCATTCCAGCATCATTTCCGCAAATAACAAAACCAGTACCACGAGTTATGGCACCAATAAACAAACGACTAATATCATTTTTGGTGCTATCTTGTAAAAGTGTTGTTGCAGTTTTTGTTACAGAGTGTTCGCGACTATTTTTTAGCCAACCGTCAACGGAATATAAAACAGGATTTGTGCCTTGAAGATGTTGAAGTACAAATTGTCGGCTACCTGGTGCACGCCGTAACAAAAACTGATGCTCGCGATCTCCATAGTGTGAAAACAATCGTTCCAAAAATGAATCATCATTCGATCCAGGATACATTGATTCTTCATCCAAAAGCCATAACAAACCTCTCCGATCTTGTTCGCGTAGATCTCGTTGCGATGTTCTGACAACATGACTTTGCGGTGCTTTATCAATTAATGAAACTAGTTGTCCGGGATCGCTCTCTTGAAAACCTTCACGATTAATTTCTACTAATTCTTGTGAATACCGATTTTGTGGTGCAACAAGCGCAGTATGGTGAAATAATAGCTGAAGTCGCTCTTGTAAGTAATTGTAACGGAGATCTGATAATGAAGCACCGCCTTGATAACCACAACTAGCTGGATTTTGAAAACCAGGAGTATCAATAAGTAGAATCGAAGCGATTGCATTAACTGAAGTGCATATTGATTTGTTAATTAGTGTTACAGTGGCTGCCATTGCTTCCGAATAAAGTCCAATAGCTAAGCCTTCAAGACTATCCCATGCTGACTCGTAAGCATCATTATTTGGAGTTAATTGATTTGAATTTGAGACTCCTGAAAATGCTGCATTTGTTAAATTCTCCATTGATATTCCTAAAAGATCAGCTGCTTTCTGAGCCGCTGATGGATTTGCGAACTGAATTCGTATTGCGTTTCCACTTCCAACTAAAAAAGTAATACGTTGATTATGATTAATGATAAATATACAAAAAGAAAAGATATTTTAATAAAATTAAATGAATATTGTGTCACATCCTACCTTTAGTTACTCCGGCTATTCCTAAGTGAACTATTGAAGCAAGAACCATCCAAATTGCTTTAATCGATGTTCTTTCGACATTAAGTGTAGCAAACGCTTGTATTAACCGATTAAATTCAGCAGTGGCTTTCTGCTTCTCCTCCAACTTTTGCGAAATCGAAACAAATGGATTATTATTTTCAGACGTTAAGTGATCTATATTAAGTTCTTTTTGTAAAGAACCTTCTGCGCCAATAACCAATCTTGATAAAACGTGAAAAGTTTGTTCGGATCCGACACGACGACCAGCACGTGATTTTTCCATCAGCAACATCTACACATAAAGAAAATTGTTTATACGAATTACTTCGTATATAAAGAAATTGTAAATGACAAGAAAAAAAAATTACTTGAACGGAAGCTGAAGCAATCATTCCAGTGTGATCATAATCTAAACTAAAAATCTGAGCAAATCTAGTTGCATTATTGTTTAAACACGTTTTTGTGTTTCCAAATGCCTCTAGTATTGTATTGATGGCATTTACCTTTTCCACTGTTAATACTTTGTTAACTGAACCTAAATGCAGAGGTTGAGTGGTTAATTAAAAAAATTGTACAAATGCATATAATTATAAAAACAAAAAATATTTACCGGCAGCTAATGCTAAGTAATAAAGTGCATGTTTGAAACTTGTCGTCTTTCCAGAGCCAGAGCGTCCAATAAATATAAGACTTTGATCACGTCGTGTTTCCAGCATAGATCGATACGCTGATTGTGCTGTAGAGTAAATGTGTGGTGGCATATCCTCCGATTTACATCCCCGGAACATTGATACAACCTGTAAAATAAAGATGAAATGTGAATCTCAATAGACTTATTTCTTAACGAAAAAACTGTCATTACTTTTTCAGAATATAACGAAAGCGGTGCCATTGGATTTACAACTAATAGTGTTGGACCAGCTCTTGTATGAATAAGATTATTTGCATAGCGTTGACGTAAACAATGTAAAACTGATGCTTCATTTAAATGTTTAAGCTGACAAATATCTTCAACTAAATCCAGTGATATTGGATTAGCTTGCTCTAAATCATCTTCCTCAACAGACAGTTGCTCGCCATTGTGTAACAGTTGAATGCAAACTTTTTGCATATCAGTTACCTGATTTGGACATTTAACAGTTGCGCAAAAGCCACCGCGATGTATCAACCAAAACCTCTCGCTATTACTACCAGAATTTTCTTCGTTTGACTTATTCTATAATAAGAGAAGAAAAATAAAAAAAAAAAATATGCGTTGTTTGTACAGTAAATAAAAGTGCAGCAAACCTGGTTTTTAAATCTTTTGCTGGCACTGCGACGCAATGTATTACAATTAGTAGCCTTGTCCGTTACATCACTACTATCTTCAGTTGAATTCATACACCGCCGCGATAATTCTACCAGTTCTGTTACAGGCTGTACTTCAACTGAAACTTGTTCTTCACTATTTTTGATCATTTCGATGATAGTTTCTCGTGGTAAATTTTCAACAGAGATTCCATTCACTTTAATTAATCGATCCCCTGGTAATAAACCAGTAGAACCACCACCTGTTCCGGGCTCAGCAAATATAACTGGTTTAAATGTTGGTGCTAACAGTGATTCCGAACGATCTAAGCAAATAGCTTTCCGCAAACTAAATCCAAAATCATTTCGTGGTTTCTGTCGTTTAATAATTAATTCTCTTGGTGGTGGTAAATTAATTAAATTAATGGGCGGCAATGGTAAATAAATGCCTTCAAATGTTTGTACACGATACCATCGATGAAGACTTTGTGATTCACCAACGGGACTCATTGAAAATGGTGGTGTTACAAATGATGAATTGGTTGTATCGGTAAGACTTTCTGCACTTGGTGATGTAGACGTCATTACCAATAAATTGGTTCCGCTGTGAAACTAAAATTTAAAATTTAATTAAAATGTATTTGTTTATTTATTATTTGAAACCATATGTTTGTTTAGAAAACATTAGTATTTGTCGCTTAACGATTTTTTTCTTCTTAAATTCACTTAAATATTTCAAATTTATTTATATGCACCAAAATGCAGTCAAAATTAAGACACATCAATAAATAAACAAATGGATTTACATTATCTAATATTTATAAAACATGTTTGAACGTAAATAGAGACATGAATTTTTTTTCGTTTTTGTTTAAAGTCCAGACTAATAAATAAATAATTATCTTTATTTAAACACCTGTATCCATTTACTAAACGTAGGCAGCTACTTTTATCTATTTTTTAACTTAACTACAACTACTTTTTAAATTTGTATAGCCAAGTTGCATTGTGAGTGGGACATAAACATCGTTACCACCACAACGACTATACAAAAATGTTATAATTACTCCAAAAGATTTAGAATAAACTAATACAAACAAAATAACATTAATATAATTAATATCTAAATAAAATAAACTACTCTCTACATAGAAATATATATAGTTTCAATTATCTCTAATAAACAATTGCGTATACAATTCAAATTACTTACTTGTTAAAACATAATAATTATTTTTTTTTTAATCTAATCTCGATTTTAAACTAAATACAATAAATAATTTTAATAGCGATTATTTTTATTTTTGCTTAAATTTAATAGTAAGTCTTCTACGTAGAAATGATTAAACGACAAATAAGTAAAATATGTTAAATAGTTTTTACTACAATAGGAATAATTTTAAATTACCTCGTCTAAATTATCTACAGATTTAGTTGATACATTTTCATAAGTAATTAGTTCATTTTGAAGCGTATTTTTTAATAGTAAAGCTTTAGAATCAGATGAAACATTAGTAGTGCAACCTTCTTCTTTAGTTATATTTAAACGTGGACCTTTTAAAATTCCACGTTTAGGAGGTTTTGGTGGCACTGGCGGAAGAACACGAACCTATTTATGCATATAGAATAATATATTTATTATAAAAAAATTATTTGTGTTAAATTTATCAAATAACTCGCACTATTTCTTCTATGTTTAATAAATAAAAACAAAAATTAATAAACTTTAATATGTCGACTTTCATACAATTAAAATTGTGAGAATGATTCTATTGCTTATTTATATATTTCTGGTGAAAAAATTAAGTTACATGATACGGTTTACGCATTTTATAAGTACATACATCACAGTTCAGTTAATAAACTAATGAAAGGACAGAAATCCCGTTGTATGCGTTGCAACTTATCTCAATGTAAATAAATACAATACAAAGTGGTTGTGTGTGTGTTGACATATAATTAATGAAATCAAGTTTACAGAACGTTGCATACTTCAATTGATTAATGCATTTAAAAAAAAAAATTAAATGCATGCACGATGAATATGTAAATATTCAAGCAATAAAATTTCTATTCAGAGAGGATTTTTTTTTTTTTGATTAACAACTTTTATGATTAAAGAAATAGTGCATAAATAAAAATTAAATGTTAATATCTACGATCAAAATTAATCTAACCGAACTTTATACCGAAACCGACTAATTATATTTAAACAAAATAATAACTAAATTACGTGAATAATATTTTTTTTTTTTTTTAAACATAAAATGATGATCACCTTATTAACACCAATGGAATGTAATGAAGTTTCTGAACTATCTGAATGTGATATATTTGCAGAATATGCATGATCTCCGTCACCATTATTGTCAATAGTAGTATTTGCATCGGCCATAACTTCTTCATAACCACGATCTTGTTCAATGCCACGATCAACATCCAAATGGGCAAAGAATTCTGCACTGTAATCTGCTGTTATGCCGCTTGGAAGTTTTTCCTTTTCCTTACGACGACCACGTATTTTTAATGATCGACGTACCTGCATTAAATGAAAATTATTGTTGATAATTATTTTCAATTATTATTAAGAACACAGTCATTTGAAGCAATATATACAGTGTTGAGTACAGTTTACTATTTTGTTAATCCTCATATTTTTCTCATAGGTTAATAATGATCTGATCATAGCATATTTCAAATAGATCAAATCAATTATTATCAAAACGATTCGATCTAACTCATGATCTAACCTGTTTTTAGATCATTTTTGGAGCAGATCAAAGTTTTGTATTCAACACTGAATATATGAATTTGAATATGTATATCTTTTTTATTGGAAGGATTTCATTTAGAAATGGTTTTACTGTATTACTTCCATAGCGCCGTATTTTAACTTAAATACAGCAAAACCTCGAAAAATGTTCAATTTTAAGAGAGATTGTCAGACTTTTAGACAAGATGGATTATAGAAAATGCAAATATTTGACCCCGATTAACAAATAATTCTTTTCTAATATTCATCCACATTCAAAAAAAACCTAAGGCTAAAATATTATCACAATTAAATATGATAAATACATAAACTTTCAGCCACAAATATTATTATGATGATTTCTTAAAACTTAAATTGAAATAATTTTTTTTTTTCGTCTGTGAACGTAAAAAATCTTAACGGAATATTGTCTCTCCGTACACATATACAATTTACATACTCTTACCATAGTAAAATAACTATAAGTTATTGTACTATGCTCTTACTCTAAGCTAAAATGAAATCAAGCAAGTTGTTTACTATTCGTTTACTTTTATGGATGTCGAGCGTGTTTAACACTTGTTTATAATAACAAACAGATGTTTTTTATTATTATTATTGTTATGAATTCTTAATGTAGCTGCTCAAACCAAAACAAATAATAAAACAATGATTGAATAAATTTAAAAATAATTAGTTCGTCATTATTAATATTTTTTTTTTTATTCAATTGCTAATTTATGTTAAATGTTAATAAAATCAAAATAAGATACGAGAAGTGTGTGAGTGCTGTGTATCTAATAAAATAGTGCCTTCAGCCGATAAAAACAAGCTGCCAATTAGATTGGTACAGAACTTCATTTTTACGTGTATTAAATTCATAAACAAAGAAAAATAATAATCCCTAGCATTATTTTATCTTCCAATTAATTTTAATTTTGCTCAT
>JAABKK020059926.1:0-33574 GCA_011634745.2 Catotricha subobsoleta
AAAAAAAAATTATTTAATTTGATTTTAATTTTATTATTGGTAGCGCGCATAGGAACTTTAATGAATGCAACGCACAACAGCGATGGTAAATTAAAAAAAAAATATCGCATTATGTTAATTTTTATTTCAATTTTTAGTGCATAATCTAGTTGGGGCGCGCTGATATTCATTTAATTTCGTTGAAGACAGAATCAATTAAATTTTAATTAAATATTTATTTTGTTTGCGATCAATACTACAGATATTTTTTTGCAATTTGGTAAGAAACGTTATGAGAAAAGTAAAGTTATTTGTTCTTGATAAGATAATATAAATACGTACAGATAATAAAATGGCGTTAAACATTCATATTAAAGCATATGGCGGTGTATCTGATTGTAAGCCAAAAAAAAAAAAAAAGTGTTATTAAATACATTAATTGTCAGCGAATTAAAAAATACATATATATAGAAATTGAAAAATAATTCGAATATAATCCAGAGCAAACCAATAACAATTAATTGTTGTATTTTAACATTGAAATGGTCACATGAAGTAAAATAAATGGAAATCAACCTAACCAATTTATCAATAATTTTATAGTGCCCAAATAATAAATTCAATGAAACGAAAAATTAGAAAATTATTTTGATTATTATAACAATGCATGTACGTACAGCGTACACAGTACACACAACACACATACTTCGAATATATTCATTAAATGTGCTTAACACTTTCATTCAAGATTTAATTTAAAAATCATCAACCGTTTTTTTTTTTTTTAATTTGTTGGTATAAGTAAATATTAAATAATGAAATTCATATAAATTCATAATTATAGTTGAGTGTATGTAAATTATGTTCATTAAAATTTGACACGATCAAATAAATCATATATATTTAAGCTCCAGCTGAGTATACAAATAAATCACCAAAACTAAAAAAAAAAAAAAAAATTAAAAAAAACTCTATTTAAAAATTGTTTGAACCAATTAGAGGTAATGTCAATTTTTTGCATGATTTGTTTTTAATAAAAGAATTTCACTTTAAGTAATTGTAATTCATTATTGGTATATTAAGACTTCAATTTTAAAATATTGTACATAAACAATCAGATAAAGTAAGTGTACATTAGCGCAGCGCAGCGAACAGTGTGCTCTTATTAATATTTTAAAAATAAATAAATAAATAAATAATAACAAAATAAATAAAAATAAAAGGAAAGAAAGAAAGAAAGAATAAAAAAAAAAAAGGTAAGTGAATATATACGCATCGTGCAATGGGAACATATAAATATCATTAATCGGAGTATTTATCGTTATAAATGAGTTGAGTTATTTGTTATGGATTTAATGTCAGGTAAAATGTATGAAAGAAAAAAAGAAATATGAATTAAAAACATCAGCAACAGCATGTTGACAATGATGTAGCATTTATTGAAATGATATATAAATTTGATCTGGCTAATAAACTCTAGTCCTATTTACCCTAAAATTGATCTATTTTTTGACTATGACTTTAGATAATCATTAGTTGTATCACAAAATAATTATATTATGTAAATATTTAATTGAATCATCATACAATGATTATTATGCCCGCAGACCTATGGGAATCAACATACAGATTATCCTAATTACTCTTGAGTGTCTCGACTTAATTTCTTTTATACAATTCAATTTCAATTATTACACCATTTCAATAATTGCAATGAGTTTTTTCTTCTCTTTTTTTTTTTTTTATATGAACATGAGCATAACATAAAAAAAAAAGGAAAAAAAAAAAATAAATAAATTTATTTGTTGCGTAACAACATGTTATAAATTTGTCTATTAAGACTTGTCAATGCATTGGAATCAGTTTTCTTACTTATATTTCTTTTTAGAAAATAATTTATCGAAAATGTGTATAAAACAATTTGTAATGGAAGTTAGTAGTTGTATTTTGCTATTCAAACAGCACATATCTTATAAGTTATGTGTTATAAAATCTTTGCATTATTTATTATTGTCGATTGAACGGTTTGGTATTTACTTTTACTTTTAGCCATTAACTTTTTTTTGCATTTTTTCTCATTTTTTTTCTCTTATTATTTATTTGATGCCAAAATAATTTCAGAGATTCATTTTGAGAATGAGTCAATGAACTTTAACATATTTTAAATGTGTAAGTCGTTAAAAAGCTTATTAATGATTATTTTTATATTTTGCCGTCACCCGAGTTTTTGTTCGCCTGATAAGATCTTGTTATTGTAAACTTTTTTTTTGTTAAATATTTAGAGCTCGATGATTAATAATAGTTACCAAAATACCAATTGCAAATATGAAAATGAAAAGAAATTAACAAGAACCTGTGAATGTGTGGTTCACTTGTAATAGCTACTAATTATAATCTTAAATGTAATTGTTTTACTAAAGATTGTAATTAAGTTAATTATATGTTTTTTGTTTGATTCTCAATTTTTTTTTTCTGTTCACACATAAATGATTTTGTCTAATGTAATGCCCGCATTATTTAAAAAGAACATAAATGCACCAGCACAAATGCATGCGCGGTTCTTTTTTTTTATTTAGCAAATGTCTAAACTGGTTTTACTTTAATCAACTTGCAGATTAAATAAAAACATCGAAAATTTAATAATTTGCAAGATAATTGGTGAACACTGTACCGTGGCAATGTTCGGCGCCAATAGCATATTAAAATAAAAAAAAATCATGATTTTTGTAACGTTGGTGCAGCGTTTCTACTTCGGATTTCTACCTATCGAATCAAAACGAACGCACAATAGCACATATCTCTTTGAAATGCACTTCATAATTTACTGACTATGCAATTTTAAAACAATTTTTCTGCAGAACAAAACCTACACACTTTTGCAACTTTTTTTTCTTCTCTCTTCTGTTTTTCTTAAAAGCCATAAAATATAGACGCATAAATTATTATCAAGTGGAAAAAAAATCATACTAATTATAACATATATACAATTTAATCGCCAAGGTCATCTGTTCATAAAAATATATGAACAGAATTGTAGAAAAACAGAACAGAAAAAAGTTAATTCATATAAAATATTCATTAAGGTATTTTGTAGCTACAAAATAACGACCATTTTCTTTAAATAAACGTTATTTAAACTATTTCCTCAGAGGTAAAAATTTTCTTATTATATGCAGTTAAAATTCACGTAATATAGTTACTAGGAGTTACACATTATAGCAAACATACGATAAAACAATGTAAGTATCTCTGTACTTACTTACTTACAATTTTATTCCATTTCATTTAAAAAAAAAAAAAAAATTCTGCTATAAGCAAAGCATACCAACGTATTTTTATAAATAAAAAATATTTATTCAAAAAATTATAGTTTGCAGTAATTAAACGTTTTATATTTCATTTCGTTTTCGAATATGACGTTCAAATATTTTTTTAAAAATGATATAAATGAAAAAAGAAGAAAAATAAAAATGAATGAAATAAATGTGTGTTCCGTTTTAAAGCAAAATATTGAATCGCAGCAAAATATAATTATATTATAGTTAGTTTTTGCTTGTCGTTATTGTCATTAAAACCGATAAATATTGTAAGTATGTTATGTAGTCAATTGCATTGGTAATATAATTATTGCTAAAATATACACAGTGCCGCGTCACATAAAATAAAATTTTATGTTACGTCTTATACGAAATTATTTAATGATCAGGTAATTTGCAATTTAATCACTTTAACATAAAATACGACTATATAAGCTTACGATTTATTTGGAAAATTTAGAATTAGATTCGTAAACTGTAAATGATACGGTAATTAAAAAACGATAAAAAAAAATTATAATATTTTTTTGTTTTTTCTTTTTGACTAAATTATGGTTTGCATTTTTTGCATTAATTATATTTTTCATTTTTGTTATTATTATGAGTTCTATAATTTCAATAATAGTTATTTGGTACAAGGTATTGTGTACTCACTTTTACTTTCTGGTCATTTATGTGTGTGTTATATTAAATGACAATATCCTTTCATTTTAATCGCCTTTATATGTTTTCATTTTGTTATTTCACTTTAAAAATGTATAAATTCATTTGCACAAATATTTTCATCCTCAATATAAACAATTTTTTATTTTTGTTCTATTTGATTTTATTTACTGGTGAATTTGTAAATGAAATGTTTCTTGTATGTTTTTTTTTTTTTTTTGAAACACCGTAAATCAAATGTTAAACAAACTAACAAATCGCCGGACACGTCTTTATTCTAATGAAACTTAACCACTTCTAAACTATTTTCAATAAAATAAACTACCACTGACCGGACAGTTTACTATAAATGAAAACCTTATAAAGGGATAAACTACCTACCATCCATTCACAATTTTCATATTTTCTTTATTTTTTTGTATAAGCAAACTAAGGAGTATTTTGCTTTAAAAAATAAAAAAAATGAAAAAAAAATCATAATATGTAATTACGTCTGAAGTAAAATATTTTTATTACATTTAAATTCTTTAAGTTAATTAACGATTTAAAAGACTCGCATAAAAATATATCTTCTTTCGAGAAACAACAAAAATTTACTGAATAGAAAACACGTAAGTCTTACAAATATAATAATAAAAATTTCAAGGAATGACAGAAAAAATAAATAAAAATTAAATTTAAAAATTTGAAAATATGCACGTTTCATAATCACAACAAAATTTCAAAAATTAAGTAAAAAAAATATTTATAAACCGCATTTTTCTTTCCATTGTGAATTTAATGGAAAATTGTGAGCCATATCGACGATATATAAGTTTATTGTTTATGTTTTATGTACGCTACAAAAAAAAAAAAAAAAAACATAATAATAAAAGAAAAACAACACATCGGGCTGGTCAAAGAGGTCTTCACCATTATTACACGCATTCTCAACAACGTTTCTATAACAACTCGCTGACCAAAACATATTTAAACATACCGCACATATTCGCGAACACCGCTTTTGACAGAGTGTGGCTGCTTGCATTAACTAGTTCAATTCTTTCATTTACTTCTTCTGTATATACCAAACAAATACAATAATCATGCATTACATTTGTTCGTTCTTTTTACAACACTGACTATGTTTTTTTTCTTTTTCGTTTCTTATTTTTTTTTCTTTTTTTATTTTATTCTTGTTGTAAGAATTCCACAAGTAATTGACGGAACTGTGAATTTATTTGAATATAATGTAGGTATATATGAGTTTTGTGTTTTTGTCAACTATAATTTGCATAATATTAATTTTCTAGATGAATCACAGAGAAGAAAAAAGCATATAACAAAATAAAATTTACAAAACAAGTATTTACAAAGAACTTTTGTAAATGGATGGGTTCATTATTAATACAACATTTTTATTTGAATGCCAGAATTGGCAAATGTGTTTACGGTGTTGGTTTACAATTATTATATGTATAATGCTAATGGTAAATGGAAGTTCCAACGAAAATTGTACGGTAATTGGTCAAATTGACTTCGAGAAAAAAAACTTATTTTTTTTTTTTTAATTTTTTTTTTTAACTTAGCTTTGATTGAATGTGTGAAAAATTAAATAGTTATTAATGGTGAAAAGGGAGCGGATTTTATATTTTCTTTATGTTTCTTATTATATTGGTCAAAATATGGTGCTTCAAAAGAATAAACATTATTTTTATAATATGACTCAGAATAGCACTTGACCATCACTTTTTTTTTATTTTTTTATTTTACATATTTATGACAAAATGATTATGTGACTTTCTATTGAAATATATTTATACACAAATTTTTGTTTTTAATTTGAAAGAATATTTTCGTATTTGATTCTTTTTATTCTTTATGTCAATTAGCATGTATCCATTTCATTTCGTGTAGAAGGTCAAAAAACTGCTAAATGTTTTTAGTACATTCGTTATTGTATTATAGATAGAACAACTAAATATTGCCATTGTATTCGTCATTTGTGTTATATAGATTTTATTTCCATTTATGAACTATTTAATTTAACATGATAAACAAAATATTAATTTAATTGACTTATTTTGGCATATGGCTAAATTATTACATAATAATTCCATTTTCCATATATGAGAAAGTAAAAATTTTATAACTTTATCTACTTTGGCTTGGTGTGGAAATTTTTATTTCCACACCAAATGAATTTATTTTAAGTGCCTATACGAAATGAAATTTATTATTATTATTATTATTTTTTCTTTTTGTGAAATTATAATTTCTTAATTACATTGAAAATGAAACTTATGTAATATTAACTGATATTCATATTTATTTAATTTACATTCGCAGATTAAGAACTGGAATTCATTTAAATATACTTAAGATTAATATGAGATATTTAGTATTAATTATATTTTGATATGAAAACGATTATACGATGAAACAAACATATGGCATTATTGAACTCGAATATACATACATAATATTTGTGTATTCGCATCATTAGTATAATGAGTCTGATTAAGGGATTAGTCTTAATAGTCTGAAAAGTCGTAATTTCAAAAATTTTGACAAGTATTAGGCGACATACTTAAATATGAACAAAAATGTGGTAAGAATTTTAAAGATATAAATGTTAATTAATATTGAGATTCATATCATTTTATTTACTGGGAAATTTTTTGTTTTTTTTTTTGTTATCGTTATAATGTTTATTGGCTTCTTGAAATAATTCTAATAACAAAATATAATTTTATATTTATGTGTCGATTTTATGACTTGCGGTCTCTTGATCATTTTACCAAATATAGAAAAAAACTATCTAAAACTAGTTTATAATATACAATTTTCATATTATTTATTGTAATGTCACTTTATGCCAATTCCCAATACAATATTTACAATATTTCAATTTTAATTATTTTCTAATTATACGTCATGATCATTCAGTACTACTTCTTTTTTTTATTATTTATTTTTCTTCTATTTTTTTTTTTATCCAAATGACCTGAACTTATTTGATTCATTTTAATAAGAGTAAAACTGTTAAGTAAGTTGTTGGCATTTATTCTCATTTTCTCTACCATATCAACATCTATTTATTATTTAAATGATCATTGCTTAAATAAATTAAATGTTCATTGCACATGCACATTGTATAAATATTCTTACTTCTCAATGATTCAAATCGTTCAATGCTAAGATAATTTATTAAAAACATATTATAGTAAATGAATAGATAGCTAAAAATAAATGATATTAAAAACAAAATGATTAAATAAAACTAAGAGGAAATGTTTAATAGGTAACTATTAAAAATTATGGACATATGAACGAAACCAAAATAGAGATGATTATTGATTTTCTAAATATAATAAATATACAATGTAAAATGTAACGATACTTGTTTTTCAAATCCATAAAATAAAATGCGATACGATTGGCTTTTTATTCAATGAATAAATTTTAATTTGAAATTATAATATTTTTATTATATTTCTTTTCTTTTCTTTTTTTTTTAATAAATTGTATTTTGTATTTTTTACATAGACAATAAATTGGATTATTAACATAGAAACAATCTCCCGCTATAGCCATCACATCAATAAATGGAATAATTAAATTTGAAATGTCTTGCACAAAGAATAAAATATAGTGTGAGAAAATATTCATACTTCATCACACAATCTACATTTCAATAAACTTAATCAATTTCGTTGGGCAATTGAATTTAGTCATTTTGTAATTTAATATGATTTTAAATAAAAACAAAAATGAAAAAAATAAAACGAAAAAAAATCTTTTGGTATATGATGAGTACATAAATGATTTATTTATTATATTTTATGAGTGTTGATGGTATCATTGTTAAAATTAAACAACCACAACAAAATGAAATGCAACATTCTTATTGTCTGTTAAAACCTTTTAAACAATTTAATTTCAAAAGTATATTTAAGAATCATCATTTTATAATATAAGTGAATTATTATTAGAATTTATAATCATTTAATAATGTTTAATCAGCAAGGTCTTATGTTAATATATAATAAAAAAAAAATCACAAACAAAAATTATTGTTTGCAATGCATTTAGTTGCGTACATCGTTTTGTGACCATAAATAAGCGTTTTCCAGCACACAATTCAGTGCTACTTTAAAGCAAGTTTAGGGTAGTTATGTATCAGTGAACAAAGAACTCTCACTTAAAACTTACTCAAAACTTACCCTTCTGTAATTATATTTTAATAATACATGACGAGGGGCAACATGCAATTATTTACCATTTTTGAGCATATAATTTTGAAAACGTTGCTTTTTTGAAATTCTAAAGTTTGATTACGATGAAAAAAAAAACAACCAAAATTCAACCTTTTAACAATCTCTTGTTTTTATTTCTTTTATTTCCATTTCTGAAAAAACTTATATTCATAAATAGACATTATTTAGGGGGGGAGGGAGATAAATGGTTTTATTTTAAAAAGCCTTAAGTACTCTTAAAATTTATTTCATTTACAAAAATTGTAGTAATCTAATCTTAAATCAAAATTTAAAATGTCAACAAATTCATTCTCGTTAAAATAATACATACATTGTAGAAATAGAAAATGCAGTGAAACGTACCAAAAGTGAATTATCATCATCATCATCTTATTCTCAGCATTAATCATATACCACCTTAAAAATCATATTTTTTATTTCGTATTACCATTTAAAATTTAATAGATACAATTGAGCATATAATAACATATGTAAATGTACTCTTTATTCAATTTAAGTGAGGTGTGCTTGTGCACTGTGCATTCAAAATCAAAAGCTGTTCTATTATGATTTGTATAAAATTATATATATATATATATATTTTCGATTACATTCCTTTTGTTCAAGTTTGATTATTTTGTGTGATTATTACTTTCAGATTATATTAAAACTTATTGCTTATTATAATTTCAATTTATAGGAGGTAACACCAATCAACTATACAATAGTTTTTTTTTTTCTTTTTTCATAATTTTCTTCTTATTATTTTTTTTCTTCTTAATATTCAACATCACACACAAAAGTGAAATAATCTTATTATTATATCTACGTAACATAATATCAAATGATACTACTTTAGTGTAGACGTTGGTATTCATTGAAAGATTTATCATATTAGTTTCAATAAAAAAAAACAGTTTCATCTTGAAAGGAATTTGATTTTTCTTAGTTTAAATATAAATATTATATTATTTTATTAATAAGATGCTTATGTTATTGTAAAAATAATGATTAAATGTAGATTTTGTCAGTGATATCTTATTAATTTTTTTTTTTTTTTAGATTTATTTGGTTGATGTTCGTGTCAAATATTATTTTTAGTATTGTCTGTATTTTCAATACAATTTTCTTATTTTCACAATATTATGATTTTAAAAAAATTAAATTTACGTCATTTAATAACTGTATTAAATACCTTCATTATTATAATAAACTAAAATAGAAAACTGTAATTTAATTGTAATTAGAATTACAATAAATAATTTCATACATTTATTTGCATATACATTTGCATAAATAATTGAATAAGTGGCCAATATTTAAATGATATTTTGAATAATTTTAACCATTTATTATTCAATTGTGTGTATTTTGATTTTATGGTATTCGCATATTTGACTTTCGAGTATTAACTATTTCAATTTATGTTATGGATTAGGAAAGTTCTGAAATTATTTGTTATATCGTTTCTATAATTAGTAATTGCCAATATTTCTAATCAAACTAAAGATAGAGTACAGCACAAAAGCTATGCCAATTGTTTGTGTGTGTAAGAACAGCAGGCATTATTTTTTTTTTTTTGCATACAATTGTATTTTAAAAAAGAGCCTATAATTTTAAATTTTGATTGATTTCGGATTAAAATTTTCTTAGTTAGCCGTTGCCCGTAGCTAGAAATTATTTCATTTGATTTAATAAATGCAAATATTTATTATATTTTTTGTTTTTGTTTTTGTTTCTGTGTCTCTCATTTTCTCTGTATAATATCACTTGATGATTGATTTGATATATAATTTAGCATCAATTTATCTTTTCAAATTTCTATACATTTATGGGTCATTATTAAATATGAAATTGGTTTTTCATATTGATTATACAGAACTTAAAATTGAAATTGATTTTTAAAATTTCTGTTTTGTAAAAAGTTTTATGGTTACAAATTATATAGAACGTTATGATAGTTTCGTGCTACCTGTATTTTTTGTTGTATTCAATTTTAATCAAATAGACGGAAGTTTTTTTTTATTTTTAGCTATCACTATTATTTTATTTGTTTTTCTCAAACCAATGTAGATATTTTGTGTTTTTAAATTCTATTGTTTTTGAAGAATTTCTACGCTAAAATATCTTAGTTATGTAACTGGGAAAGTCTGTATTTCCGAAATTGATGTTAAATAATCATTGATTAAATAAGTTGAAAAATGTTTTTTTTCTTTGTTTAAAGATATTATTTTCAATTAACTAAGTGCAAATATTTAATGTTAAAATAACTAATTATGAACACCTTCAAAATTTAATTTTAATTAAATTTTTCTCAACCACTACAAACAAAATATGCCTAATAAACAAAGCATTCATAAATGAATGTTAAATTAAAATTGTTATGGTTATTTATGGTTTACGTGATTTTAAATATCTCTTAAATATGAAAAGCGTAAAATATTATTAAAAAACCATATATCATTCCAAAAAGAAAAAGAAAAAAAACATGTAATTTTGAGAAACGAAACATAATTACATACAATATTTATATTATTGCTTGTAGCCTGTTGCCTCTTCAAGATCACAGAACACGATCTTCACCAATATCAACAAAAACACATTTATATAATTTTTATTTCCATTTAAACAAAAACAAAAAAAACTACTTTTTTCCATACAAAAAGGCGCCAACATTTTCTGATATTTCAATAAATAAAATATAAAGTTTATTAATTCAGCGAGCAAAAGACATTCGCAAGGTCGTCGTCAAGCATGATTTTTTTTTTTTTAAACATATAAACGTTAATAAATATTATACAAGCAGAACTGAAAGTAAATATATAATTTACATTTTTAAATATTTGAATTGAATAAAAAAAAAATATATATATATATATAAAATATCGGTATAAATGTAAAATTATGGATGATTATAATAATTCAAAAAAAAAAAAAAAATGGTATTAAATGTAATTACAGATGTCCATTTGACACAATTTATCGGTTGAATTAATAAATATCATTTATGCAAATTAATTTATGGTACTTATTGACATAAAAATAACAATTATCAATAATAATCGATGAGTAATGGAACAATATAATTAACATAATGTGGTAGATATAGAATTAATACAAATTGTTCGCAAGCATAAAAATACTTAAATTAATTACATACCTTGAAACTTTGTCGTGAATGTTTGCATATAAAGATGAAGGAAAATAGAACAAACAAACAAACAAAAACAAAAAACTACAAACTATCCTTTTATTGTAGACAAGTCATTTGAATAATTCTGCCAATATCTGCCATATATCTGCGTACCAATATTTATAAACAAACCACTTTTTTAATGAATTCAAAAAATACAATTTTAATTGGATTACACTAACAATAAATTATATGAATCTGATATTTAAGAAACAAAAAAGATGAACAAAAAAAAAAAAAAACCAAAACAAAAACAAAAAAAAAACAAACTGCAAATTGGATATTCAATTTTTTTTTTATATACTTAACATAATTTGAATTTATTTTTCTATTTTGTCAGAACATTTTAGTTTGTTTATTATATGTGTTTAGCACTAATTTGTTTATATTTCTTGAATAATGTATTATTTACACTTCCATATTTCAATGAATAAAATAAATCGCGCATAACTTACAAAAATGGTAACCGAGATATTGTTGGCAGTTAAAAATTATGGTAAATTTGATCTATTAAATTTTTACCCATAAATTTATATTACAAATTATTTCATTTATTAGAATGTTTTATAATATTTTGAATTTAAAATACGCTTGGCACAGCGCAACCAGTCAACAATATTTATTTGTTGATTTTATTTTAATCCATTAAAATGTATGATAATTTTTAATATATAAATATATATATATTTTTTTTTTTAGAGCATGAAGCTTATACTAAAAGTTAAACAAAAAAACAAACCAACCAACCAACAAAAAATGAAATAAAAAAAAATCGAAAAGTTAATGTTCTTGTTTTAGTTGGTATTAAAATTATTTTTCACTTCACTCTTAACTCTTTATTTATATATTATTAACCAATAAATGTGTGTTTACCTCCAATAAAAAGTTAAATAATCACAATGTAAAAAATCCAATTCGTGTGTAGGTGTTTTGGTTTAACGTTAATTTTTTGTTTTTTTTTCTACTTGTTTTGTTTTTGGATGTAAGAAATTTTTCTTATATTTGTATCCAACACCAAAAACAATTACACTGCCAATAAAGTATAAAAAAGAAACATAAACCTTTTAAAAATTAACACAATATCTAAATCATAAATAACAACCGAACCGAACGTACAATGTAAACAATAATAATACCAAACAATACGAAAAAGTAGATTTTAAACTAACGCGTCCGTACCGTTTGCCGGTCAAGAATTGATTGTGCTACAGTATACGATCTAAAGGTAATACAACGTAAATTTGTTGCTGCTGCTGCTGCTGTTGCTGGTGGTACAACATGCATTGAACGATTAATTTACGAACAAGAAGTATTTTCTTCATATACGTCTTTAGTCTTTGGCAAGCATTAAAAATCTGTTTGTTGGATTGATTTTATTTACAAAATTCATTCTATGTTTGATGTTATGTATGAGTAGTACTTATATAGAGACACTGAGAGTTAGTCAGACTGGCCAATATAGTACCTATAACCAACCAAAATATAAAACAGAAAAAAAAAAACTCGGTTTAACTTCTATAGCTTTTTATAATAACAAATAGCAGAAACAAAAAAAAAAATAATGAATAAAATGTATACCTCAGCTCGTAAGTCGTATAACCAATTCTTGTGTGTATTTTATAGGTAAAATGTTAATATAGTTAAGGTAATTTCAGCGTGATGTAGTATTTTATATGTTCCTGCATATAAAATGCATTATAAAACATTGCAATTCTCGACTTTGGTTAGATTAATGTTTAAGATACTAGAAAAAATTTCCATATAGTTTCGTACTTACCAGCGGATGGTTGTTTTGTTCTATCCAAGGTTAGAAGGTAAGTTAAAAATGTGGAAAAAAAAGTCAAATGTCGCCAGTAAAGGTTTTTTTTTTATTATTATTATTTTGCTTCTCCTATTTGTATCTTTTATAGGAGTTCTATACCTACTTAACGACTTTTTCTTTTTTTTTCTTCTTTTTTTGATCGTAGATTTAAGTATTATGTTCATCCTATAACAAAAGTCTAAGCATCAAAATGAATCTCTTTTTGTGGATTTAACGATTACAATATATTTATTTATTATTATTAATTAAAGTCTAAACATAGCAATTGATTATTTTAGATTGGTTATTTTACTTTATGTGTCCGATATAAAGACAAGAAAATTGGCAATGAAAAAATAAGAAATTGAATATAGTAGGTATGTATAATGTTTACAATACAATTATTTATATTTTATAATACAAAATCTATCATTCTATCTGATATTAACTGACCAATAATAATAAGAATAAAAGGTATTATAAACACCTTCATTTTATTCGATTTTATTATTTCTTAAAGTCTATCATCAAACATATAATAAGTTTTATTTAAATAAAAATCATAAATTTAACTAATTAAAATTTGAATGTTTTCTATCTGGTTGGAGGTAATCTTTTTGCATATGTTCAATAATTATTATATATTAATTTTTTGTACATTTAAGTATATATGTATATTCTAATACCCGGGTAAAAAAGTACTTTACACAACTTCACAAAAAACTTCATACTTTATAACAGCAGACGTTATAATACTTTAAGATAATTTATAATTACTTCATAGTTGTGAAGTTGTTAAAATGTATTGTGTAGTAATTTAAAGTTATTCTGACGTAAAATTAAAGTAGTTCAAGAAATCATAAAGTACTTATCAAGTACGGATATCTTGTAACAGCGGCGTTACGATAGGTAAATACATTTTATTAACTTAAAATTTCTGAAATCAATGCAATCTATTTATAAGAAATGTTATTTAAAAGTAGTGGTAAAAATAAAGTCATTTCCATTTACCATTTCCTTTGTTTTCCATTGCATCGCGTGTCATAATTACGGAACATCGCAAATCAATTGTAATAAATCATATTCTTTTCAATAATATACAAACAGCATGGTAAATACATTATATAGGGTGGTCTTTATTTTTCAAATTGTGTTTTTTTTTTAAACGGATATGCCTAAAGTTGTTCTATTTCATCTGAAAATGACACATATGATGTTTGGAGTCGATCGGATCACGGCAAATGGACCCAGAAAATACAAATACGCCCTGTAGAGCAAAATATCTGTTTTTATTGAAAATAATTATAGTTAATTTTATTAATTAAATTTATTTCATATAGGTTTTTAAATTAAATTATCTTCTCAACGAGATCTCAAAAAAAAAAAATCAGATGAAAAATAGAACTTATATTACGGAAAGGAGAGTCTGGATGGCTCAATGCATGACTCTAGGGCATTAAAGCGTTCTAAATTATATAGAAACGCAATTCAAAATCCAGACAATGTTTTTCCTGATAATTTGTTTGTACTCGGCGATTCAGCATATCCAATAATAAGTTGGCTCATACCTTCTTTCAAAAACTACGGAGCCTTTGACACATCTTCAAACTCGATTTAATCGTTTGCATTCCTCAACTATAGAGTTCGAGCTGAACATGGATTTGGAAAACCAAAATTCAGGTTTCAAAGGCTTCTTAACTTTAGTGAGCACATACATTTGAACATATGAGTTAGCATTATAGTTGCCATAGGCATTGTCCACAATATTTTCATCTTGCAAAACGATGTATATGATGTTGAATATGATATAGAAGCTAATGAAGATGTTCTTTTAGATCAACAACATAAAATTGTGAGTAATCGAAGATGGTCCTGATGAAATTTGTTCTGATGATGTTTCTCTTAAATCACCATTTATAGTTGATATATTCGGCAAAGGCTTCAAGATTAAAGACCCAACATTTAGGCTATGTGATATACTCCTCATAATTGTTTCATCACCAAAATTGTCATCCAATTCATTTAGAATAGGTACTACGATTGCGCATCTACGTACCCACCTACTGAATGCTAGCCTGACGGTCTAATACAATATAATGATTGCCTTTCGTGGTAGGACTTGAACATACATTTTTCTGGAAACCACAGGAAACCAGTCTATCTTTAGAAGAGAGATAGAAATATAGAATAAAAATATTATAAATGCTACCATTAGCCGCCACAATTACATAAACAATTAAAAATCTCATTCCAAGTAGTCTTGTCTTTGTTTATTCAATAAATGTATCTTAAATTTATTTCTAAATGTATTTAATGATAGTGAATTAACAATATCTTGCGGAATATCATTCCATAATTTACATCCACTAAATAAAATTGAATTTTTTTTACGCTCAGTAGAAACTGAGATATTAACAACTAATAATAAAATAAATATTCTAGTTATTTAAAATTTAAATACTTGAAAATAAAAACCTCGGTTTTGAATATCCTTGTATTAAACAATGTCACCCTAGTGAAAAAGATATTTTCACTTATGGTATGAAATTCATACCTCAAACGGGATTCCTACGTATATTTTGGTAATTTCATACCATAACTAATACCACCTAGGGTATAAATTATTTTATACCCTAATCAGGTATAATTATAGTATGAATATTGAAATTGGCAGTATGAATATTAATAAATATACCTAGGAATCCATTTCATACCATATATAGTATGAAATTTTCAAAATTCATACCACCTATGGTATGAAATTCATACCATACAATGGATGCCTAGGTATTTATTAATATTCATACTGCAAATTTCAATATTCATACTATAATTATACCTTATTAGGGTATAAAATATTGTATACCCTAGGTGGTATTAATTATAGTATGAAAGTACCAAAATATACCTAGGAATCCCATTTGCGGTGTGAATTTCATACCATGAGTGAAAATATCTTTTTCACAAGGGAGACAACCCAGTCTATTTCTATGCTTAGAAATATGACTATATGATAATCCAAATTCAAAATGAATTGAACACATGATACATGAATAACTTGTAAACAATGCTCATCTTCGTCAGTTCCAAATAAACCATATCCATGGTATAACAAATCACAGTAATTTAATATAGGATCTATTACCCCTTTTACCCATTTACAATTTTGCATAATTTGAAATAAAATTCGTATTATGCTTGATTCTATTCAATGCACAATATACATTGATTATGACAGAATTCATATAATCTGTTCTATGTACTTACTATTCAAGAAAGAAAGAAAACAATATTACTTATATTGAAACACAGTGTATTAAGCAACGATGTACTTTTCTGCGAATTATTGAATTTTCTCGATATAAAAATAGATTTACGTAGAATTTGATTTTGAATAGAATAACTCGAAAAAGTGAAAACCGTAAAAATTCATGATAGAACCAATTAAAATTTTACAGACACTAAGTATATAAGATTTTTCTAAATCATTTTTAATGAAAAATAGATTAAATTGCAATAAAATAGCTGTAGGCAAAACAATTGGAAAAAAAAATCATAAATATTCATTTCATTCTTTTTCTTATGTTTTGTTACATATATATGATAGTTACATATAAATTGAACTCACTGATAATTTTCTAATTTAAATCTGTCAGGTCAACTCTACATTTTAAATACAACCTGCTTGAAATAACATGTTATTTAATATATTTTAACAAGAATATTCAGTTATGCTAGAAGCATTAAAAGTAATAATAATAAATTAAACATTATATGATTTATGGTTTATTTTCTTAATTCCGTATCAGCAAAAAAAAGAATACGAAAAAAAATCTGAAAATTGCATTGGCAAGCAACCATCTAATAATAAATTTAAATAAAGACCATCATAGCTACTGCGCGACTCATTGGATGCATACCGAACATTAAATAATCAATTAATTATTTAAAAGAAAAAAATAGAAAAGAAACAAAGTAAATTCTTAACTGAGCTTTATTTGTTCAAATTTTTGTAACCGTCCTTGCACTTTCTAAGCGCCTAAATAAATTATAAGATATGAGAACCGGTCGTTGTAATGTAAAATTACTTTCATCAGCAATATTTTGTCCTTACAACAATTCTACAAAACACGAAATAACAAAAAATAAATAAATAAATAAAAAAATCATAAAGTCAAACATCTTCTCGCAAGCTGTCTGGGGGTTTATTTCTTATAATAATAATAATATTCTGAAAACACTTTTCACGTAAAGAAATTTTTCTTTTTTGTTGCGTCAGACAGTACCATTAAAACATGTTGTGTAGGTGTTTTAACGTCACATAAACAATACAACAATAGAATAATAGATGTGCTGTAAAAATATTTTATATCATAATTTTTAAACTATAGAAATTAATGAAACAAACTAATGTGTACAAAATATTATAGTGTACAAAACATATACAGGAATAAAATAAAATAGATAGAAAAAATACAGCACAGATAACCTGGAAACAATTATAAGTTAAATATTATACATAAAAGTAACTAATGTGATACATAATCTTGATTTAATATTTAACAAGGCAATATGTATAAAAATTGTACGTACCTTCTTATAGACCATATTTAAATGCTCACTTACCTACTGACTTAAACCAATAAGTAAGTACTACACGTACACACACATCATTTTATGAATGTTTTTATAATATAAATATATAAAAAAAAGAAACAAAATAATAAGAAAATGTGATCCAACAAAAACACGAAAACATTAATAATAGTTAATTGTAAATTTGTTTAGTTATTATAGGTTTTGAATATAATGTTAAAAAAATAAAAATGAAAAAAAAAAGAAAAGAAAAGAAGAACCAAAACAAGTTTTTAAAATATTAAATATGTAGCTGCTTTGGTGTAATCATCGCTATATACCTGAACCTGTATTTATTCGAAATCAATGGCAATTGTGCTTGTCTCTTCTAATCAGTCATCACTATTCTATTCTAAATTTGGTTCTTTATTCATAAACAAAGACGAATGAGAAGAACGAATGGTGGTTTCATTCTAAGTGTAACTTTTATCAAATTTTAGAGATAATTATATAGAAATTAGATGAGCAACCAAGAACCCAAGGTACATTTAAACTGGATGAGCGTGCCTATAGTTTTGTAAACAAAATTCTTGTTAATGTGTTAAGAAAATGTTACACTCATAATCAATATAGAAAATGTAACAGTAGAGAACAATACATATTCACAGTTTTTTTTTTTTTTTTTTTTTTTAATAAGGTGTGTTAAGTTAAACTAATTCATTTGTATTTATTAGATTTTATGTTAATAATTAACAACAAAAAAAAAAGACACGAAATCTCACTTCTACATCCACAATCAGGGTTGTTTTGATTTAATCAAAAAAATGATTTAATCGTCGATGATTTTTTTCTTTTATTAAATCAATTGATTTTTTAATTTTCTTTATTTTATTATTTTTTTAATATATGATAATTATTTGTAATTTGTTTTCTTGAAATACTTTAAATCGTTATTTAACGTATTAAATTGAAGTCTCCCAATAGCTTTGGTCAAAATTTCGTCAACATTTGGTTTGATTTATAGCAAATTAGAAAAAAAAAATTAAGAAATGAGAGAGCTGGTCAAATTGTTTATATGTCGCAGGTCACAGCGCTTTAATTCAAAAATAATTTAGTGGCGGCTTTAAAAATTGTTAGCTATAGATCTAAACTAATGATAAACTCGTATTAAAGAAAAATATTTTTTTATTATGAAAATCATAAGCGATAACAACTTTTTTAGTTATTTGCGATTAAAAATATTTTGAAAAATGTATTAAAAAGTTTTGGGTGTCTCATATTCTCATAGTAGGTATGTTATAAGTTATAACAAAGTTTCATTATTAAATAGAGGTATATAATAATAAAGGTAAACCAAGGATGTGTGCTTTTTCTGCGTTCTGTTGTAGATTTTAAAAAGTTCTTATAAAAAAAAAGTATGAAAGTACGAACTGCCTTGTTTCGTATTTTTTTATATGAACTTTTTGAAATCTACGAAAGTACGTAGAAATAGTACACAATCTTAGTTTACCCCTAATATAATTTTTTATTATTGCAATGATTTGTGTGCTTGTCATCAATAAAATTGATTTGTATTGGTATATACATAAGACTCTCGATAACGTGAACACAAAATGTCAGTTCATCTTATCGAAACATGACTCTTTTCGTTACTTAAGCAATAATATTTTATATTCCATGTTACATAACATTCATAAAAGCAGAATTTCTTGTTATCACATTATCGAGATACAGTTCTTGTTATCGAGATAGTTCATCTTATCGGAAGTTCATGTTATAGAGAGTCTACTGTATTGAGAAATTATGAAAAATTTGGAATAATATAAGAAATTATGATTTAATCACAAAAAATTAAAAAAAAACACGAAAATCTGATTTATTTCTCTTTTAATTACTTATTATATGATCAATACATTTATTTATAATCTACAATTGGTGCCAATTTCACGTAAAAATTAATGTTTTTCATTATTTTTACGTCAAATTCTTGAAATTTTTATTTTCAAAAATCAAAATTTTATTAGCAATCTTATTTTATTATTTTAATTAATATAAATGAAAACTTAAAACATTAAAATAGAAATGTTCCGCTGCAGGTACAATAAATACAGAGAAATTGCCATATTTAAACTTCAACGATATGTAATGAAAATTTTTATTATAGAAAAATAAATAAATTATCTATTTGTTTGATACTTTTCGATTTTACTGAAAAACCCAATTAGTTGGTTATTTATTAATAAAATGCGACACATGTTCTCTTTTTTTCCTTTTTTGGTCTTTTGTGGTCTGTGCGTGGTAGACCATATATACATTATACATACATAATAAAAGAACTGCGAGACTATTCAATGGATTTTTAGGTGTTAATATAATTAATAATAAATAATTAAAACATAAGTCGTGCGGAGAAGTTTCTTAATCATGAATAATTTTTTTTTTTTTGGATATACTCGTACATAAATAAATATCGAAATATTGATTTAGAAAAAAAAAATCTTTTTTTTTATATCTTCTTATTTTAAGTTTATTCTGACAGTATAAAGCAATTAACAGCTTCATACGGAATTGCGTGAACTAACTTCCAAACTATTATTGTTTATTAAGTATTTTATATTGAACGCATTAATATTCCTAACATCTGATCAGGATTTGCAGTAACCGTTTATTCATGCTCGCCTAAGGTAAAAAAAATAATAAAAAATAAGCGAATTTTCTAATTAGAAGAACACTTAAGAATACTTAATTGATTTAACAAAATGGTTTTGTTTAATGGAATTAAATTTAAAATGCATTTTACGATTATTATTACGATTGACTATCTTATAATTTAAACACTTTTTTAGTTATTTATTTTTGTAACTTTTAGTATGAATTAGATAACATTAAATTTTTTATAAGCACCATATGTGTAATTAATTTCGTAATAACATTTAAATCCTATATATTGTTTCAAATCGATTAAATTAATATTATTTTTTTTTCAAAATATAAATTGTTATTTACCAATAAATTTTAGGAAATGTACTCAATGGTGGTATATTTTGTTATTAACTGTTTATTAATTATTAATTAATGTAAGTATAAAACTATATATATTTGTTTTCTTTATTTATTATTTATGGTTTTATAACATTTAAAAGGGCAATGCAACTAAATTGGAATAAAATAAATCAATAAAAAAAATATTTTATTTTATTTTAATTTCCTTATGGAAGTAATCACTTATATATTCTTCAGGGTGAATAAGAATATTAATATTAATTATGTGTTTTTAATTGCTCTAAATCAACTATTTTGTTTTTTTTTTCTTTTATTGAATATATTTAACAAGACACCTTCTTGTTAATAATGTTAATTTTAATTACACCTTTTTAAAGTTACCAATTAAATTTTGATTAATTGTAATTTAAAAAAAAATATATAAATCGCCTATTGATATATAAAATAATAAATGATTCGGCTGCTGTAGGAAATTTCAATATAAATCTTTTATAAGTCATTAAATATAGACCACCAACAACAACAACAACTATTACTACTACTACAATTACAACTACAACTATTTTACCTAAGGGTGTCTTATATGCAAACGTTAAATTTTGCAAAATTTCAAATTAATAGAATCTACGGGTAACGAAAAAGTAATAAAATTTCTAATATTTAACTTTAACACCACCTATAATTTGTAAACCAGATTTTATGTTTAATTTTATTTTAAGATATTTTACATTAAATAGGTAAACTCGGTGTAACCACCAGCTACACAAAATAAATAATAAAATATTAGATTACATTTTAGTCTTCAACAGTGAAAAAAAAATAACAGAAAAGAAAAGAATAGAAAAAGGAGAAGAAAAAAAAAACATAACAATAACGATCAACAATATAATTTCGACATGCATTTCTTTAAGTATAGGTTGTTTTGTTACATGAAATGATGATAATGACTTTTCTCGATCTCGACCTTCCTCATCATCTGTACAAATCATTTTATAACGTACAATGAAAATCAAATCTTGTTGTTATAGTTGTTGCGAGAGGTGAAGTCGCATGCATAGTATATCTTGTTTTATTTTATTATTTAAATTCTAATATGGCCTTATATCTCTTTCTACCTGTATATAGTAACATAATAATAGTTAGTAATTTTACATAAAAATCGTGCGTATAACAAGTAACGGTAAAATATCAATTGTTATGTAATAGAATTCATATATCTACATAATATTATCTGTGTATACTGTATATATATATATATTATTGCCTTGTGCCTACATAAATGTAGATAATGTATAGATTCACATAAAAATAAACATCAGACAAAACTCTATATTTATATATATCAACATAAACATATGTATATAAGTTTTTGCAAACATTTTTCCATTCTCTCCTAGTAAATTTTTATATAAACATACCTACACTTCATAGTTCATTACATTACATTACATTATATACATAGTTAAAATGAGAATTGTGATTATCACTACGTCCGTATATCATCGTAGTAAGCATATATAGAGCCGATGGCCATAATTTTGATGGCGTAAATTTATGATTTGGCTGTTCTTTTTTTTCGATATTTTTTTTTTTTTTTGCTTCATCTCGTTAAATAGTTTTTTTTTTCTCCTTTGAACTTATAAAATAAACAACTAAACTTATTATCATCCGTCTTACTGTTAATGTTATGAAAGTAACACATTAATAATGCTACATATTAAACACCACACCACGACCTGAGCCGTAGAGAGTATCTAGCAGACTTATAATATATATATTAAGCGAAAGAGAAATTTTTTATATGAATAACATTTGATTGTTGATTGTCAGAAATGGCCATATCAGATAATTATTCAAAAAATTAACAATGACATAATATAGTTTTTTTTTGCTACTGAATTTGACGTTTTTTTTTTTTCTTATGTGGTCGGTACTTTTTTTTTTTTTTCATTTCAAATATAATTGTGGTTTTATTCTTTAGCATTTTCATGTCTTATATTTTAATTACATTTTGTACACCTTCTGCTCCTGCTGTGCCAATCAAATGCTATTGCAATAATTTATTTACTTGTGTCAAAGTAAATGACTTTTGAGTATAAGTACTCTTATAGGTGCTCAGCTCATATATCAATTGTGCAGTTATACTCTAGTGAAATCTTAAAGAGAAGATACTAAATAAGTGTTTCTAAATTGTTTTTCATTTTTTTTTTATTTTTTTTTTTTTTTAAATATTTCCGTTTCTTGCAGTTGATAATTTTTTTGTATTATTTTTTTATTATAATATCTCTCGTTTAAAAAAGAGTTGTCATATCTTTCAATTATTTTTCGTCACAAACTGAACTTTATAAATAATATTTGCAATAAAATTAAGCCGTTGGTAAACACATTCAATCTTTGCATCAGTTATACATATTTTAATTGAATTCAAGATTAAGCTAATAATATGTAATTTATATAAACATTGACAGACAAAATATAAATCAATTAACTTTCTTCAATACTGCGCGACATGTAGGTCTTGTTTTATTTATAATTGATTTCGAATATTAATATGTTTTATATTCAGTAATAACAATAAGAAATGTTTATTAATAATAATATTTAATATACTTTTAAGTTTTAGAGTTATCTTTGGTAGATTACTTACGGGGGGTACACGTATAATATGCGATACACATACATAATAAATAAAAGTACATAATTCCAAACATATTTAACATGAGATTTATTAAATTATATTTATGGCAAAAAAGAACGTTGATGTTTGTTTTTTTTTTTTTTTCTTCTTTTGTTGTGTTGCGGTGAATTTCTGATAGTAATTTAAAAATGCCGTTAAATTATTTTTTTTTGAACAACACAAAAAACTTAATGGTAAAAAAAAATAATTGAAAGACAATTACTGATGACTAGGTAACAGGTACCGTCTGTAGTATTACGAGCATTGTCATATAAACACACATTTTTGAAACGCATATTTTTACTACTAAAAGTTATTTCGAAAATTTTGAGAGGCTAAAAATGGGATATTTCATGGTAAAAAGTGATATTGTTTCTTTTTTTTTAACTTGAAAACAAATATTTTATTAATTGAGTGCTTTTTTTACTTAAGAAATACTCATCGCGAACCGAAATCAAATCACACATCAGCAAAAACTCAAGTAGTTATACGCAATAGGTAGAATTTTATACCAACGTCGCACATATTTGTCCTTACCTTATTCTTTATATTAGATATAAGAAAAAAAAAAACTGATGAAAATATATATATTCACGACTGATTTGATATTTGAAATATTTTTCCATTTTGTTGCTTCTATCAATTTCATGTATTGTCATTATATCTAGAATTAAAAAAGAAAAAGAATAAATATGCGAAACATGACGGCGCGTATAATATATTTTAATATGTTTTGTTTTCTCAGTTGTGTAAAATGCAGCGCGACCGCAGCAAAAATAATATATATTTATATATATGTTATGTATATATTTTTATGTGCGATCGTATAAGTACAATTGTACAATGCAGACTACTTATGGCATATATAGGATCAAATGTACTAACTTCTATATCTGCCTATGTCAGCCTCTCGTAAAGACATAGTCCTACGCATAAATGAATAAAACATTTGAATATTATGAGTTTATGACTATTATAAACATGCTATTCCATATGCCTGCAATGGGATTTCAAAAGTCAAAATAAGAAAAGAAAGAAAGAAAAAATATTATGTCCTTAAAAAATAATGTTCATCTTAAAAGTATCTTCAATGCATATGCATGCATCCAAGAAAGACTTGGTATGTGACCATTTCAAAAAAAAAAACAAATCAATAATAAAAACAAAGCACATATTCGTCCGTTGTGGTTATAAAAGGTTTATAATTTGCGTATAACAATAATAATATACGATGTAAATGGCGCATAAATATTGTTAATAAATTATTACAAAGGTAAAAATATGTAAAAATTATTGATGTGAGTAATGGATAAATAAATAATTGTTTAATTTGAATTGTGAGTGCATTTATTTTAATTTTGTTCGTCTTTTATTCGTTTTTCAATTGTTATTATTCAAATTATTTTAATATTGTTATTGTTATTTGTTATATTACATTAAGCATAATTTATAACATATATAACTTCAATTCGGTCCATTCTATCGTATCCAGTTTTATGTTAGTTGGTAGTGTATTAGAATGGAAATGGAGAGGTATAAGCATCTACTTATAGTTTATATACATTATATCTATATAAAATAAGTACATACGTATAATTGAATATTTATTTATTATTAGTTATTAGTTATTATTATTATTTTATATTTGAAAAACATACGGTTTTTTATGTAGCCTTTGTCTATGGAATGCGCTATATTTTATAATGTGTAAACGAAAATGATTAGATTATTATTAAGTTGTTTTGTTGTAAGTATCAATAATTTTTTTTTTTTTTGTTGTCTTTTGCAAATACTTAAACATTAATGAATGGAAATTACACAAATTTAAATTGAGTTTTGATTTTATTAGCATAAATTGTAATTAACATTTTTAAGGAATTTTACTGTAAGTTAAAATCCTTTCAATATTATTATACAAGGAAGTAGATTTAAATTATTAATAGTTTTAATAATGGGAGATAATATGCTGATCCAAAATGAAAATATATTAGTTATATTGTTGCTTAGCCAGGTTTTCTTGGATCAAATTACAAATTAATTATTGCCATGTATGGGTAATTCCACAGGAAATTGGTAAAATGCAAAAAAAGAGTTATGTATGCAAACAAATTTTGATTCTATATTCTTTCATGAGTTTCTATACAAAATTAAAATTATGTTAAATATCGATTCCTATCAGTTTCTAAAGAAAAAACATGTTATCAAAGCAATTCTACTCTTTTTATTTTCTGAAAACCTTTCTAAGTGTATGGAAGAAATACTGCCAGCACTGTAGCGCACTCGGAAAATGAGAGCAGGCTGAGCCTTAACTAATTCAAAAATTGCCTACTGCGGGGTCTGATGCTCGTTAAATTTATGTCCTCCATACACATACTCCACACAAGTTTTTAGAAACTTCACTTGAAAAATTGTGAAAATAAAATATTTTTTGAACTCTTTGCTCACTTGTAATTTTTATATTAGCCTCTCGTTCTTTTTTCACAATTTTTCTAGTCAATTTCCTAGAAATTTGTGTGGAGTATGGGCATTACGCAAAACTTTAATCTTATTAATTTTTTTCTAGGCGTTCGTACCAAATCCTAAGAGACAAAGCTCCACTAAACGCTGGCCAATCATCCTAATTCATGTGTTTAATGTATATAACATTATTTGTATTTGTATTATCGCCGTAGGCGGAAAAAATTTCGATGTAGGATGAAAATGGTTTAAAGTCGAGAGAAAGTTTTAAAAAAAAAACCAAAGCAGGTTGAAACTTGAGAGCAGGCTTAGCAAATCTGAGAGCAGGCTTAGCAAATCTGAGAGCAGGCTCAGCCTCTCATGAGCCTCTATGGGAGCTACAGCACTGAATACTGGTCTTTAGAAAGTAGACGGGGTCGTGGTATACAATATTTTGGTTGAATTTTGATTTCTAGTAGTTTCAGCACTTTAAATTTGAAGTGTGATAAATAAATGTCTAAAGTTTTTTTTTTTTTGTTACGTACCTAAGTGATTTTTGATTATTGGAATTTAAGCAATTCAGTCCAAGGCGTTGGAACATGCAACGTGCTAAACAAACTAAAAACCAATTAAAAAATGGTAGCATTAAAAGATTTTTGAAACAAATCATATAAATATCATATATACATATACGATTTAGACGTCAATGGAAAAGTTGTAGAGAACCATAAACCTAATAAGGTAGTATTCTTGAAGTAGTCTGAAAGTCATTATAATTATTAATAGCAATTAATTTGTAATTCAAAAAATATTCTTTTGGTAGTGTATTTGAACTGCAGCAGTTCATAAATCTTTAGAATGTCTCGGAGATGAAGATTTCGAATTAAGAAAATAAAAACAATTCCAAACTTCATTCAGTACAAGAGTTTATTTACCTTTTCTTTTTTAAATATAAACATCAACAATTAAACGAATGTAACAAAATGGAAAAGTCTTATATAATTGATGTAATGGCTTTATTTATAAAAAAATGTTTGAGAATATTAACTTTACTCTTCCATTTTCGTAGTGGTTAAGTATAACTTAATATGTAATTGGAAGGGCGTCTAGATAAGAAAAAAAAAGCATCTTCTTTCATATAATTTAGATGAATTGATTTTTGCGTTATCTTATCTTTATCTTATCTAAAATATTGGTTATCTATCTCAATAGATAATAGATAAATTCTTATTTTGTTGTGCAATAAAATTGAATATTTAAATAAATTGTGTTCAATTAAATACAAGGCCTTATTTTTATGTTAAATATTTATAATTTCTCTGCACTAAAATTATAAATGTTCGAAGTGACATTTGCTGGTATTGGTATTGATTAAAAATTATTTATATTTTGCGTTATCATGATAGCCATGATACGCTAATACACTTCGAAAGGTATATATTATTATATACCTTGTGTAGTATATGAAGTATATCTTTTCATATAAAGGTTTTTTAATCATTCATTTTCCTTTAAACATTTTCAAATTATCACTATAATAAAAAAAAAACTCGTAAATAATAATTGTCAGTTGCTGAAAAATTATAATAATTGTATCTCACAAAAATTACATGTTAAAACAAAAAATTAATGAATAAAGAATTGAATTGAAAAAAAAAGGATGAAGTATATGTATATTTTGCAAAAAAATTATGATTTGGAAACCATACACTAGCTTTAATAACTTTCTCCCTATATATATAATTTTTATATACCTAAATTTACCACTAGAGTCACCATTAATGGTCTTAAAAACTCCAGCATACGGTCTAATTTAAAAAAAAAAAAAATGGTATAAAATGTTAGTAGTTTATCAGGTTAATAGTCCTATATTACTGAGCCACTAAAAAATACAATTTAGCCGCCAAAAAACCAAAGTGGCCACTTTAAAAAAAAACACGATATACTTAAATAATTCATTTTTGAATTACTTTGAGAAAGATCAAATATTATGATTAGTTACATAATACTTTTCTGTGGCTATTTTGACAAAAATCAAATGATTGTTTAAACTTACATAGTTCTTTTCTGTTTTATTTCGATAAATGTAAAGCAGCCACTTTCGTTTTTTGGTAACTCATTTGTATTTTTTAGTGAGTCAAAAAAAAAAATATTCCAAATGAAATAATTTATTTTTTTCTCAAAAAAGTGTTTTTAAAAAAGAAATACCTAAGGATCGACTAGTTTAAACTTGCTATTCGCTGGATCCGTGTAAAATATAATTTATTATTATCGTTACCAAATTTAAATTAAAATAAAATAAATTAAAAATTATGGATCAACTAAGTGATTAATTAATGTAGATAAAATATTGTCACTTATAAACATAAAAAATATATATATTTGAATTTTTGTTTTCAATTTTTTCATGTTATAAAAAAAGATGGTTCAAATTAATCTTTCAACTCCCACAACAAAATTTATGTCAAAAATATAACATTTTTCAAGACATGATTTTATTAATACATACCATAAAAAAAAAATTCCAATGCTTATACGGTTTGTATAATTGTATATACCTGTACAATAATTCTATAATAAGCATTTATTCGGAGATATTTTTCTTTTTATTCACATATTGAATGGGCGTTTTTTCGTTTTTGATGTAACGATAAAAGAAATAACTATATTTAATACAAAACCAATGAAAATATATATTAAACATTAGGCTGTGTATCTGTATAGTGAAGAAAGCGTATCTTTTATAAATATACTAACTGATACTAGTTAACTACAATAAAATTATACACTTCGAACATACGAACAAACTGTCTATAATGTCATCTCGATTTAAAATGATTTTATCTTTATTATATTTTATCTATTTTAAATAGATTATTTTGTCATAAGGGCATCAAAGATCAATTCATGTTTTATATTGTGTTCGTTTTTGTTAAGCAAAATCATTCGTTATACCTTTGATTTGACACTATAATAAAAAATATACAAATATAATATTGATTGAAATATATATAATATAGATTTATAGATTTATATATGGCTATATGACTTGCAAACAAAATGTAGATATACTCATATGTGCTTCCGGCTGCATTTCTATACAGTTAATATTTAGGTAATAGTAAAGTTAGTATAAAGTAGTTAAATCAGTCAGAGGTATACAATTACTATATTGCCCCATGCACTACACCCAAACGCTTAAAATATATTTTATATTTCTTTAAAACTTTGCACGGGGACTCATTACATCAAATAATGTACATTTTTATTTTTATTTTATTTTATTTTTTATTTATTCCTGTATGCAGAAAGAGGTTAAACCTCGTAGGTAAATGAAGAAAAGACTTATAATCAATTACATTTATCGACAACGTGCATACGGCATATTATAATATTTATCGATAATAATCATTCATATTAATCTGGTTATCATCGCCTCCGTAAAAGTTCTTAGCTGTTTAATTAAAAGATTTCTTTCTCTATTCACACTTGTATTATTAATGTAAGTAATGATCATTGTTTGATATCCGACCAACACACACTATATATAATTAAATACATATTACTAAATATTTGCGCCTTCACATAATATTACAAATACATAATAGATATAAAAAAATATTATAAGTTTTCACACCATATTTTATGTGTATGCTTTATAACAAGCAGTATGAATGAATGCGTATATACACATCCGTAGATCGACTTCAGCACAAGTTTTTGTTGTTATTTAAAATATTTTTTCTTTTATTTTAAATAATTGTGAAGATATCATAGAAGGAAATCTTGAAATTTTGTTGGTCATAAAACTTTATCATTTATGTATATTTATCTTAATATAACTCTTCGATAATGGAGACTGAGAAGAACAATTTAAATCAAAATCCATGAAATGCATGTTTAATGTACAGCTCGTTCAAAAAGAACGTCAAACACAAAAAAAAATCGTTTTTACATTAATTACATAAATTATCCAAATCTTAGATGTATCCAGGGGGAAAGAAATACCACAAATCGAAGATTAATAAATAAGGGATAAGGTTTGGTTAAGTCTCCAAAATATTGCAGACGTCTTTTAGAAGGAACCCCTCCATCAAATTTAATTATTATCAAGATCTTATATCGTCTATAAAGGACACTTGCCAGCGGAGAAATATTGTACTCAGAGAGCAAAAAATAACGGGCGGGATGTGGAGTAAAAAAGTTTTAGACGTCTGACTAAATAAATATGTATAATTAATCGAAATGATTATAAATTATAATAATAAATTTATTAAATACATGTTGTTGGTATGATTCAGTATTGCTTATTACAAAATACGAAAATGAACTTATTAAAAAATAAAAAAAAAACAATGCATAACAATATTATATTTCAAGAGCACCTCCCGTGCAACCTATAGCTATATAGATGCCGGTATAGCTAGTTATAGATTTGCGTAAAGGCCGTTAAAGGAATACTCAACGGTTTTGTTATGGGTCGATGTCCATCGCTATATAATGATCTGCTTACAGATCTGCAATTAAAGTTGACTATATCGTTTTCTTTAAAGATTTATGTATCGATCTTTATCGAAATTCAGAGTTGAATAAAAAAAAAGTAAATAATTATATTAATATTTTCCATTATTAATTTTTTTATTTAACTTTTTCCTCTTCTTTATTTACTTATTTATAGTTTATTTAAATTATCTAATTTATAAAACTTAATTGTAGTTTAAAACGTAATTTTATCATCATAGGCGCCGCGCCGCGCCGCGCGGGGTTTGAACCTTCAATCTTGATGTTATCTAGGATAGTGATGTAATGGATAGTTGGCCGAATAGTTGGAAAATTGCTTATAGCTTAATGGGTAGCTAACGAACAATATCAAGCAATATTTCATCTGAAAGGTGGATAAAATAAGAACAATTCTTATGAATATTGCATTGTGATCCGATATTTCGTTAAGCCGCTGTCGCACTATTCGGTTGATTATTCGGCGCCGAATAGTAAGCAACTGCAGGTAAATGATATGTCGGATCACAATGCGTCATTCATAAGAATTGTTCTTATTTTATCCAGCTTTCAGATGAAATATCGCTTGATATTGTCCGTTAGCTAACCATTAAGTTATGAGCAATTTTCCAACTATTCGGGCCAACTATCCGTTACATCACTAATCTAGGACTATATGCTTAGGGGATCGTGCTCTTGATAATTTACAAAATTATTTTAGTTTTTATTGAAAACATATATTATCGCACTGCATAAACATGGACCGTAATTTTAATTTATTCTTCTTCATGTTTTTTTATCATCAAAAAAAAAAGAAGAAACTTTCGTCTCTATTTTACACTATCATATAATTGACTATACGTATACTGCATACATGCGTATCAGGTCGGAGCCAATATAATAAATGAATAATTTTCCACTTAAATTGCAAAAACTAAGCATGAAACAGAATATTCATAACAACAGAAAAGTTAATATGTTATTATAAAATTAAACTTCATAAATAACTCATCTTTTGAAATTCGAATAGTAATGTTGTTTTATTTACAACAACTACATATTTATAACTTATCTATATTTCCATTATTATTAAAAGGACAAAGACTTATATGTATAAAAAAAAATTAAAATGTTTTGCATCTTGATAATCTCTATTAATAATTGCAGAAAAAATTAAATGGTTATTAATGGATATTTAGTTGTATATATCGCTTTGTGCACGCGTTTTAAATAATAGTAATATAGCATAAGTAATGAAGATCCAAAGTGAAATATTAAGAAATGTAGTGCTGGAATGATTTACGCATTTTACACATTTATAAAATTTAATAAACAAATTAATTTTACATATACAATACAATATAATTATATAATTATTCTGGAATTTACACATGTCTACCAAGCCAATTATTGTAACGATATTGTATTATGTGTGCCTCCATTCAATGAAGAACATATCGGTAAATAGTTTGATACCTCCTCTATATGCTCTCTGTGTAGAATTTTTGGTTAAAGAATGAATGAAACTAAAAAAGAAGAAATGAAAGAATATTCATTTATTATAAATAGATATATATATATATATATATATAAATATAAATATATATAAAGAAAGAATAAGCTTTACTTTGCAATTGATGAATGAACAAAAAATATTTCACGAAAACCGATTTAAAATTTCTTTACACCAAACTAACTTATTTACTTATTTAAATTAAACAAAACAAAACGTAATAAGTGAAGAAGAAAACGTAAGAAGAGAAAAAAACGTATTAAAATGAAATAGAGGTGACCGTTTTTGCTTGTGTCCGTGATAACTCTTTTGCTAATTTTTTCTGATGTATTTTTAAAAGAAGCGAAAATATCTAAAATGAGATAAAAACGATTTTACGAGAAACCGAGAAAAAAAATTATGTATATATATGTATAGGAAGATAATTTTACTGTTAGATATTTTTATATCTTTGCATTGTTAAAATAAATAGATATTTTAATAAGTAATTAATTTTTATCAAAAAGTATTTGGGTTAACTTCCAAAACTGAAAATATACACAGAAAATAAATAACAATTTGAAATTTTTTATGTTTTTGTTCTTTTTTTTTTTTGCACATCATCATCAATGAACCAACGATATTTTAATATTTAAAATAATGTAAAGAAGTGGGCATTTTCTTTTTGTGAAAAAAAAAATTGTTTATTATATTTATCTTTACACTAAACAAACCGTATCCAAGTCTTACAGAACAAGAAATAATACTTTACTAATATAATAACTAATATAATATTAATTTATTGTCGAGTCATTTGGTGCAAGAACCAAGAATTCATATTAGATGTTTTTGATTTAATGATTATGAATTTGGATTGAATGTGTTTTAGCTGTAAAAATGTAAATAAACTGAATAAAACGTGACAAGCCCTCGCATCAATACAACAAAGAAGAAGAAACAAAAAAAATAAATAATAATAATAAAACGAATATTATAAACGTATGTTTTCTTCACAGGGTATCGGTATCGATATATATATATATATATTTATAATAAATGATTATTGAAGTATTTTATTTCAAATAAAATATAAAATAAATTAACACGTTTTTTTTTTGTTTTTTTGTTATTCAATCCATAGATTAAATCATTTAATTAATTTTTATGCTCTACATGAAATTGGTTTGTAGCATTTAATAGTCAAGAGGCTATAAATTTGTGTTGGTTCAATGATACATAAATT
The DNA here is from genome assembly GCA_011634745.2 of Catotricha subobsoleta. Lineage (NCBI taxonomy): Eukaryota > Metazoa > Arthropoda > Insecta > Diptera > Cecidomyiidae > Catotricha > Catotricha subobsoleta. The sequence continues at coordinate 33,115 of JAABKK020059926.1, forward strand.
AGTGATTTAATATTTTTTGTATTATTTAATAACGAATTTAATTTAACAAATATGACATTAGCCGAACGATAAAATATTGTATTATTTCTTATTTATTCATTCACTTTTTTTTAAGTATTTTTACTTCAATGATTTCTTACTTTTGTCACTTACTTACAAGATAATGTTATTTATGCATTGGCCAAAAGGACATAACTAGCGTAGTAAATTATCTTTGCACCTTTTTTCTTATTCACTTATTGAGATTTTATACTGTTGTGAAAAACTATTGGTTTTCATGTTTAAAATCATGGAATCGTGAATAAAAAATCATATATACTATAGAACTCATAAAATTGTCTCAAATTTAACATAATCTACTATATCTACAGAGATCGACACGGGTATAGTATCTAGAAACCATAGTATGGCGGACAGACTTTTTACCAACATAACAAGCACGAAAAACAAAACAAAGATA